>APFE030511564.1:0-49109 GCA_000404065.3 Pinus taeda
TATAAATTAAAAATAAAATATATGAAGCAAGGACTGTTTAATATATACATTCACTTTAGCATTTATATTTCCCCTCCTCTAAGGGATAAAGGCCCACTTTAAGACTTCGTTCACATAATATCATCTAGGTTTATCGCTTGCTCGACGTCAGGTTAAGGGTGGGTTGAGCTATTTATTGCTCGACAGCTAGCCCCCACCCAATAAGCAAAACAGAGGAATTCCTCCTTACAAATCAAATCTCGCGTCCTGACGGGATATCGGAATAATAAATTTTAATAATATAAATGGAAAATCTCGCGTCCTGACGGTATGGACGGGATATCGGAATATAAATGGAAAATTTTAATAATATAATATTTAGTTAATTACTACTTGTGTAGTATAAATTAAATTCTTATAATCACCTATTTATAAATTATAATTATATATATAATTGCTAATTTGCATAGTAAAAATATTATAAAATCACATAAATATTTATTACATATTTAGATTCCAGATAAATGCTGAGGAATAAACATCTTTCCTAATACAATACACGTCATTTACCAATGTATTCCCATGTTATTAGGACAGCGATATTTTCTGATAAAGGGAAAGCGAAAAACGGCGCCGAATCAAATAAACAACACTCTTTATAGCCTGGTGGTATAGACGGAAAAATCCAATAAACAACACTCTTTTGGTTGTTGGTCCCAAAGGGAATTGCCGTACATATTTTTTATGGTTTAAAATAACATTAGTTTTTAGTGAGGAAAAACAGGCACGACCAGGATGGCAGCAGTGAGGACATAGTGTATATTGTTTGGACTGGACTTCGAAGCGTCCATCTCGCACATTGGACGGTTGAGGAGCCATTCCATGCACAGGGCAAACTGCAAAGCATGGGAAGAAGGGGTAAGGAACAAAATATGAAGACCGTGGCAGAAGAAGAGGAAGTTGTCATGGAAATCACGCTGCAAATAAAAGAGTTTTTATAAATGATCCAGCTTTCGTTTATCCTGGCCATGGCCGCTCTCATATGAAGGAGGAGCAGCGGCAGCTACTTCAGACGCCGAATTTGGATGCAATTTCGGCTTTCCCTCGCTCTTCGGTGTGCCATTGTCATGTCTTTTCTACATACAGTCCTGGCCATGGACGCTTGGCTTACCTTGACCATGACCGCTCCCATATGAAGAAGGAGCAGCGACGGTTGCTTCAGATTTTAGCTTCAATTACTTTAGAGGATGCAATTTCGGCTTTCCCTCGCTCTTCTGTGCGCCACTGTCATGTCTTTTCCACGTACAATCGGCTAAATTCGCAACAAAGAAGTTCTGGTAGGTAATTTCGACATTTTCAATGAGTAGGAGGACACTAAGGATGAATCTATTTTCTTTCACTGGAAGCGTTTTTAGCCTTTAGGGATAGTTTTTGAATAGAAAGGGTTAGGGATCACTTTCTTGATTGTCTTTTTGACGGCTTTTGTTAGTGCATATTCCTTTTACAAGGTTTCTTCTTCCTGACCCAGTATTGACACAAGGGACCTTCAATAGAGGCCTTCAGTGTTTGTGGATTTAATGAAGAAACGCTCACCACATTTCATCTTAAACCTGTTTTAAATAATCTGGAAAAATTACATAAATGAATTTACATTCATATTAAGTTAAAGTGTTTGTTGTTACAACAGTTTAAATTCCTTCGTGGGAAGAGAGTGAAACACAGCAATAGTACTTGTGGAAACAACGAGCGACTGAAAACAATGAAGAGGCCCAGTAAGCTCCCAGTAGGTGCACTCTCATTTGTAATCAAGACCTTGGACACCGTGTGTTACGTGTTACCTTGCATAGTTGGCTCGTACAAGCCTTGCTTTATGAGATGAACGAGGAAGTGACGCCTCACGATTATCGATTCTAGTAGTATCACATCATTTCAGGCGCAATTGTCAGTAGTAATCAAGTACAGAATGGATAGGTGAAAATTTTTGGCGGTGATCTACCCAGCTTTCACATTTGCCCAGAAAATTATGAGCAGGGTTATGATAAAAATATATTCCTTATAAATAATTAATTATCACACAAATCTACAGATATAGTTAATAGTATTAGAGATAAATAATTATATTAATATTATTATTTAATAATTAAAAAAAATTATATAATTTAAAAGTTAAAAGAAGAAATAAAGATATACTCCTTAATAAAAAATTAATTATCACACAAATCTATAACATAGTAACTCTACGCAATAAGGGGTGTCTCATAAAGAGACTCTTAACCTAGTAAACTCTCCGCAATAAAGGTTAAAGACTCCACAATAAAGGTTAGACTCTTAACATGGTAAACTCTCCACAATAAAGGGTGACGGTTAAAGAGACTCGACTCTTATTATGAACCTCTTAACATGGTAAACTCTCCACAATAAAGGGTGACGGTTAAAGAGACTCGACTCTTATTATGAACCAAAATTGAATATCAATATGATAATTTATTAAAGAGAATATTATTATGAACCAAAATTTAAATATCAGTATGACAATTTATTTATTAGAATATCAATATAATAATTTATTAAAGAGAATATTATTATGAACCAAAATTTAAATATCAGTATGACAATTTATTTATTATTCTTCTTCTAAGATAGACTCTTAAAGAGACTGTTATTATGACAATTGATTCATTCATTCTTTTTGTTCTAAGATAGACGTAACCAAAACAAAAACAGAACATTTGATGGTAACATTCTTACATTTAAAGATGAATATTACGTTCCTGCATATCTATTTTGATATTACTCATAAATATGATACACCTACTTTGAGAATGTTTATATCATTCTGTTGAAGACTACTTTCATGATACTATCATGAAAGTTTTAGCTTATACCCTTTTTCTATTTATTTATTCATTTGCTTTAAGATAGTTTTCTTAATACATGAGGCTTTACCTCATTATCTATTCTCTCTTATTTCAGTACTTAAGATAACTTAAGTTGTTTGAAGACTACTTTCATGATAGTATCATGAAAGTTTTTAGCTTATACACCTATTTTCTATTTATTTCTTCATTTACTTTAAGATAGTGTTTTTAGCTTATATACTTATTTTCTATTTATTTCTTCATTTGCTTTAAGATAATTTTCATAATACACGAGGCTTCACCTTTTTTGTTTTTTATTTATTTCTTCATTTGCAGATAGTTTTCATAATACACGAGGCTTCACCTTTTTTGTTTCTTATTTATTTCTTCATTTGCTTTAAGATAGTTCTTCATTTGGTTTAAGATAGTTTTCATAATACACGAGGCTTTTTTCTTTCTTATTTATTTCTTCATTTGCTTTAAGATAGTTTTCATAATACACGAGGCTTTACCTCGTACTTATCTTTTCTCTCCTATTTGAGTAGTTAAGATGTCTTTATTAGACATTTGAGTAGTTAAGATAACTTTATTAGACATGGGGCTTTACCCCATTCTTATCTTCCTTATCTTATTTGAGTAGTTAAGATAGCTTTATTAGACAAAGCCTCATACTTATCTTCTCTCTCTTATTTGAGTAGTTAAGATCTCTGTTGTTTGAGTACTTTGATAGCTTTATTAGACAAATCCTCATACTTATCTTCTCACTCTTATTTGAGTAGTTAAGAAATCTTTCTCTGTTATCTCTTATTTGAGTAGTTAAGAAAGCTTTATTAGACATAAGGGGAAGTATATTTATTGCTCTTATTTGAGCAGTTAAGAAATCTTTCTCTTTTATCTCTTATTTGAGTAGTTAAGAAAGCTTTATTAGAAATAAGGGGAAGTATATTTATTGCTCTTATTTGAGTACTTAAGAAATCTTTCTTTTTTATCTCTTATTTGAGTAGTTAAAGAAAGCTTTATTAGAAATAAGGGGAAGTATATTTATTGCTCTTATTTGAGTAGTTAAGAAATCTTTCTCTGTTATCTGTTATTTGAGTAGTTAAAGAAAGCTTTATTAGAGGGGAAGTATATTTATTGCTTTTCATCATATAAGAATCAATATATGATTGAATGTGTAGAATTTTGTAAAACTATAGTTAAAACAATTATCTATAATAAGCAGAATTTAATTTTGTAAAACTATAGGTCAAACATTTATCTATAATAAGCCATCTTAATAGTAAAGATAGCAAAAGCTTTATTAGAGGGGAAGTATATTTAATTCTTTTCTACGTAAGAATCAATATATGATTGAATATGTAGAATTTTGTAAAACTATAGTTAAAACAATTATCTATAATAAGCAGAATATATGATTGAATGTGTAAAATTTTGTAAAACTATAGTTAAAACAATTATCTATAATAAGCAGAATTTTGTAAAACTAGCAAAAGCTTTATTAGAGGGGAAGTATATTTAATTCTTTTCTACGTAAGAATCAATATATGATTGAATATGTAGAATTTTGTAAAACTATAGTTAAAACAATTATCTATAATAAGCAGAATATATGATTGAATGTGTAAAATTTTGTAAAACTATAGTTAAAACAATTATCTATAATAAGCAGAATTTTGTAAAACTATAGGTCAAACATTTATCTATAATAAGCCATCTTAATAGTAAAGATAGCTTTGATAATAGATTAATAAGCCATCTTAATAGTAAAGATAGCTTTGATAATACGTGAAAGTGAATACATAAAGATAATAAGCCATCTTAATAGTAAAGATAGCTTTGATAATACGTGAAAGTGAATACATTAATAGTAAAGATAGCTTTGATAATACGTGAAAGTGAATACATAAAGATAGCAAATACATTTTTTGGTTCTTTGCACCAAAAAGTGTGTAGAGCTTTGTACAAGCGCCATGCCGGTTGTAGCCACATGTACATAGAACTACTTTAGGGTGGGTTAGAGGATTTTGATTGCTACATTATTGATTAGGTGAAACCATTTGTTTGTGAATCCAGGTAGGCCATTGAACGAAGAACCTAATAAATCTTATTACTCGGTGGATTTCCTAAAACTGGGTGAACCTAATAAATCTTATTACTTGGTGGATTTCCTAAAACTGGGTGAGAGGGGGAGGATATTTCATTCATCACCATGTAATGCCTGATAACTACCAATTCCTTTGTACTAGCTAGCTAGTTCTCCCTCCCTCCCTCCATTACTAAGCAGTTGACTCCTATAAAAGACTAAGCGTGTGAGATATGCATAATCCAATGACTATTTATTTCATGATATTATAATGATGAATTCATAATGCGGAAACATTTCGTTAAAAAAAAAATGAACTAAACCAAACCAAACCATATATAAGGATGTGACATTCTTAATTGTTCTCATCGCTACCCATTTTGCTTGGCCTCACGAATGGTCTAGGACATTGGACAAGAGTCCTATTAATGCAACTAGCTAATGTCGAATATATTTAGAAAGCATTAATTATTTAATGTTTTAAATAGGATCCTCGTGTGTTTCACACCGCGTCTTTCACTCTGACCAGGACCCATTATTATCAATAATTTCAAGCATTCAGTAATGGTTGCAAGAGTGGTATGTATCAAGATAAGGGTTTGTGGTAGAGGTAAGACAGATACCTAAATGCATTGTCTAAAGCCCATCCTAGGGAAGTAAGAAACCCAAGGGATAGAAAAAGGTCAATTCCAAGGATCATCATTAACATTAACAAGGGCATTCAATAGTCTGACAGATAGACAATGCATACATAAATGACAATGCATACATAGTGATTTATGTTGGCAGATGAATATCATTCGATCAAAAAAGGTCAATTCCAAGCAGCATCATTAACATTAACAAGGGCATACAACAGGCTGACAGATAGACAATGCATGCACAATGGTTTATATTGACATATAAATAGTATTCGATAGATAGGCCACAAAATAAATGACAATGGTGAATAAGAACTGGAGATTCACCTGAGCAGATCCTGCACCTCTACCTATAGTCCAATTTCATATACTTTATTTGTTCCCAACTTTTTTAATCCTGGTCTTGGATCATCCCAATGAGACAAATGAAATATGAAATGCACTCAGTTTCTCACTGAAACGTTAAGCCACAGTGGCCATAAGTGATTCATCATAGGTTTCAAATGACTTGATGAAGCCCTACCACTATAGAAAATATTGAACTTGCTCAATTTCCATTGAAAGCAAACAAATAGTGGAAATAGGGTTTGAGCCTCTAAATGAGTAACAGTGTAATTACATATAAAATAGTAGTTTCAAGCAGGCGATATAAAATAATAGTTTCAAGCAGGGGAGATGGAATGGGAGGGAAGACAAATTGATAAGGTATAAGGTGGGTATGAGTTCCCAGGAACCAGTGATTTAGGCGGGTAATCGAAGGGAGCAAGTACTTCATCAATAACAGAAGCTCCTCCCATGTCCAATCTCTTTATCGTCTCCTTGGATGTATTGAGAGATCCCTCCCATCACTTAGAAGAAGAGATTCCCGCCACCTATTTCTTTCATTAAGTAGTTTGAGATGCTTCTAATGTGGTGCCTGCTACACGTTTTGAGGGATCATAAACGATTCTCTTATGAAAAGAGTTCTAGGGATCATAAGCGACTCTCTTGTGAAAAGAGTACTTACCTAGACCATGTGACTGGACATCGAAAGCCCAAGAACCTACTAATAAAAACATAAAAAAAAACCCACCTCTACTAGGATATGGAGCCCTTCATTAGTGCCATTTCCAGCCAATTCCAGAGGCCTTGATGAAGGAGGGAGTAGAGGCACGTGGATTGTTCATCTTGATCAAGGTCACATTGAGGAGTCTCTTGTCAAGTGGAGGGTGTCTTGTCAATCAACTAGCAGTAACAATCTGAGGCTCTTCAATATTTCCCATCGTTCCTTTCCTTGCCTATAGAGAGCCTTCCCAGCTAGCCTGCCTCCCCATCCATATATCTTTAGGAAATATCCCCTTGTCTCGCATCACCCTGCTCATTTCCTGTCACGCCATTAATGGCATCATCTAAAGTGGCAGAGTTAGAAGGGAAAAAAGATAGCCTAAATATAATAGATGTTTAGCCATAGATTCATTCAAATTGATCACGCAAAATTAGATCCTCTCATTTTAGAGCTAGAATTGGTGCTAGTTTAATATCTAATCCTATCACTAGAGATAGTTTATTAAAAGAAAGAGACATTCCTTTTAACCCAGTGAACCTCGTTTCTCTTGATCCATCTAATTGGCATTCATATTGTAGTCATTTTTAGAACGTTGACTTCTGGAGTGTTTTCATAGATTAGATGGCTTATTCATCTTGCTTACTTAGCAGATTGGGTCGATTAGATTGGGGAGTGAGATGGAGGGTTTCGGAGGGAGGGGGCGGGGTATTTGACCTCTTAACACGTTAAGAAGAGGGCTTAGCAGGTTGGGTCGATTAGATTGGGGAGTGGGATGGAGGGTTTCAGAGGGAGGGGGACGAGGTATTTGACCTATTAACACGTTAAGTGTGTTAAGAAGAGGGTTTGACCGCGCGAGGGAAGAAAACAAGTTGATCATATAATGTATATGAAGCGGATTAGTTCTAAATGGTCCATATGAAGTTATATATGAAGTACCAGTAGCACTAGTGTTTTTAGTTGATAAACCACTAGTGTTTTTACTTTTTAGTTGATAAACCATATTCAGATTTTGAACTTCATTAGTAAGACATAGATCTTGACCATCTTGATGATGATGTACATGATTGAGATAGGGATTGTCAAGAGTGGGACCATTGATTGACATGAAAAGGGGCCGCAAGAAGAGTCTCTACTTTCCTTTTCTCTAGTTGGGCGAGCGAAGTTGGGGTTCATTGTCCGCATCACTTAATGCGTTGGATCTAACATGCATGAATGAATCACGGTTAGTCATGAAATGTGCGTTAGGCATGGGTGGATATTTCCACAACATAATCCCATGATGCCACCAATCATGGGATTATACATTCACTTTCCAATCCATACAAGTGATGATCTAACGAAAGGATGTAGTGCTCACTACCCTGTTGTTGGCTATATAAAATGACCTCATAACTACAATAGGGAAGCTTAGGATTACTCTCTCTATCCAATAACCCTTTCTAGGGAATTTCATTGAATCCGTCTAACATCCATTACGACAAGGAAATGGTGAAATTAATGAATGAAATTGGAAAACAACAAACACTTGACTGATTGACCATCTTACCTACTCTCGATTATCTTCCCACACCTCTCAATCGTTAAATTGTTAAATTCTTACTAGTGTATATTTGTAAGGGGTATTTAGCAAGATGCTTAGTAGGTATGTTTGTAAGGCGTACTCAGCAAGATGGTGGATGAGTTGGATATGTTTGTATATGGGGTACTTAGCAATATGGTGGATGAGTTGGATATGTTTGTATATGGGGTACTTAGCAATATGGTGGATAAGTTGGATAAATGGATGAAACTACTCATCTTGTATCTAGTTTTAAGAGGGTCCCTCTTGAACAATAAATAAATCTATCTAAGTAAGGTAAGGTAAGGGAAGGGTCTTGTTGGGGTACATTGCACTCACTAGTTCATGAGGACCTCATCGGGGCCTATAGTATGACCAAGTATGACCATTATTAGACTCTCTTTTCATTCACTACTAGACATTCCCTATCATTTGGCAATTATCTAATTTTAGGGTTTTTTATTTTTACTAGGGGTGCCACCTAGGATGACATGTGGCACTAACTGGAGGATTACATGGCTATTTCCACTCTATAAATTCATACTCTACCTTTTGCATACACATTCCTCGAGCGGGTATGCAATTCCTTCATACTTTATAGTATTTCTCTCTCCTCCTCTTGTTAGTTGATTTTTAGTTCTATTTTGGAGTTTAACTGAGTTTAACCGTTAGTATTTTGCATGTGAAGGTTATTAATTAGTTCTAACTAATTTCTAATTCCACGTACTTCCAATTCACTCCACTCCATTTTGCGGTATTTGGCTAATTTTGGGTCTCCTAGTTTAATTTTGACTTATTTAGCAATATTTGCTTTTGACTCCTTTGCAAAATAAGGGAAGTATTTTTGAGTTATAATGAGTACATGGATCCAAAGCTAATTTGAATTGTTTGGCCTCTTTGAGAGTCTATATGTTGTATTCATGTTCAACAATAACATATCATCATATTTTTATGAGGAATTTGAATCATCTTATGGTTCATTAGTCAATTTCTCAATAATTTTATTCTCACAATTAGATAGTCTAGTATTATTGTGCTTAAAATATAACAAATCCTTTCTAGTCAAATCAATCTTTATTCTCACAATAAGATAGTCTAGTATTATTGTGCTTAAAATATAACAAATCCTTTCTAGTCAAATCAATCTATCATCTATCATATCTAGTAGAGAGGTTTACCCACCTAGGAAGGCAACGACAACTAGGATGAATCACCACTGTTAGGATCACAATTCTCCTAACAACAAAAGGTGAAGATTTTCTCTTTCTTTTTCATGTCACAAAAGGTGAAGATTTTCTCTTTCTTTTTCATGTCATTAATGTGAGAAAGTCAAAAAATCCTTTCTAATCAAATCAATCTATCATCTATCATATTTCCTAGAGAGGTTTAGGTGGCTCCTAACAACAAAAGGTGAAGATTTTCTCTTTCTTTTTCATGTCACAAAAGGTGAAGATTTTCTCTTTCTTTTTCATGTCATTAATGTGAGAAAGTCAAAAAATCCTTTCTAATCAAATCAATCTATCATCTATCATATCTCCTAGAGAGGTTTACCCACCTAGGAAGGCCAAGGACAAGGGCAAGGGCAAGTAGGATGAATCACAACTCTCCTAACAACAGAAGGTGAAGATTTTCTCTTTCTATTTCTTTTTCTCATTAATGTGAGAAAGTCAAAATGTGGAGAGGTTTACCCACCTAGGAAGGCCAAGGACAAGGCCAAGGAGAAGTAGGATGAATCACAACTCTCCTAACAACAGAAGGTGAAGATTTTCTCTTTCTATTTCATGTCATTAATGTGAGAAAGTCAAGTGTGGGATTTCAATGCCTTA
Organism: Pinus taeda; assembly: GCA_000404065.3. NCBI lineage: Eukaryota > Viridiplantae > Streptophyta > Pinopsida > Pinales > Pinaceae > Pinus > Pinus taeda. The sequence continues at coordinate 9,991 of APFE030511564.1, forward strand.
TGTAGGGAAGGCACGAGTGGGAATTTCCATTTTGGGCATTGCCATTTTGGACATTGGAAATATTTCATTTTGTAATGGAGAGATTCAACCATCAAGAGAGGAACAAGGTATGTTAAGAGACGAACAAGGTATGTTAAGTGACTCACCTAGGTATGTTAAGAGAGGAACAAGGTATGTTAAGTGACTCACCTCTTGTGGGTGAGAAACAAGATTGGGGAATGGGATCTTTCGAGCCATTCTAACAATAATAAAATCTAATTATTGAGATTACCTAAAATAAAAGTGGAAGCGTATTCACCCATTTTCCATCTTCATGTACAACCTTTGTTGCACAAAACTTCTAGGAACCCGATGTTTTGGGTTGTACCTGTACCCGTACCCAAAACTCCGAAACTCGATCACCATGTAGTCATCTCTGAGAGTTAATATAGACTTGTTTTTCCTTCTAAATTGTCACCTATGGGTAAGATCACACACACACACACACACACACACACATATATATATATATATATATGATGTTTCGGCTAAAGTTTCTGCCGACATTTCCATTTTTGGGAGGTGGCGTTATGGAAACTCCGAAACATTTCGCCGTTTTGTACAACTTAGTGTATAACAATTATGTTATATATTATTTATTGTTATATATCTAAATAATTTAGTGTGTTAGTCATATATATATATAACGTTTCGGCCAAAGTTACGTTTCCATTTTTGGGAGGTGGCATTTCTAAATGTTCCCATTTCAGAAACTCCCAAACATTTTGGCCAAAGTTACCTTTCCATTTTTGGGAGGTGGCGTTTCTAAACGTTCCGTTTCAGAAACTCCCAAACATTTTTAACCAATGTTACGTTTCCATTTTTGAGAGATGGCATTTCTAAACGTTCCCATTTCAGAAACTCCCAAAAATTTTTGACCAAAGTTACGTTTCCATTTTTGAGAGATGGCATTTCTAAACGGGAACTCCCAAACTTTTCGGAGTTTCGTGCAACTTAGTCTACACCAATTATGTTATATATCTAAATAATTTAGCCCTACCAACATACTGCCATTAATTTAATATCGAAAGAAGATCTCTCTTAAAAATGTACCCAACATTTTAATATCGAAAGAAGATATCCCTTAAATATGTACCAATATAAATTTGACCATGGTACACATTAATGAAGGCATTATCCAAAAAAATGGTTTGAGATTAATAAATGAGGATATCCCTTAAAATTGTACCAATATAAATTTGACCATGGTACATATTGATGAAGGCATTATCCAAAAAAATGATTTGAGATTAATAAATGAGGATATCCCTTAAAAATGTACCATTCCATCTTTGACCATGGTACACATTGGTAAAAGAATCATATGGTAGGGTTCTCACACTACTATTCATAATTGCTTGTCCTTTGATCTATATGCTCATTGTGCTCTTCTAAGAGTCCTTTTTATCTTCACCTTAGAAAATTGTATCTTTTTGTTTACTTGTCATAGCTTCCACGGTGTCGGGTGAGAGTTATTGGGTGATAGAGTTATCGTCAATGGTAGGAAACTCCAATTACATGGCCTTCTTTATAATTAGTTTGTTGTTCTCAAGTTGTGCAATTGTCCAAGAAGGAAATTTAATCAGAATCATCAACAATTTTAATGTCATTCACATTTTCAATCTCGTAGAGTTACTCTATCATCAACGGTAGGAAACTCCCATTACATGGCCTTCTTTGTAATTAGTTTGTTGTTCTCAAGTTGTGCAATTTTCCAAGAAGGAAATTTATCAGAATTATCAACAATTTCCATGTCATTCCCATTTTTAATAAGGAAATTTATCAGAATTATCAACAATTTCCATGTCATTCACATTTTCAATCTGATAGACTTAACATCTAACCTTAGGAAACTCCCATTACATGGAATTATTTGTAATTAGTTTGTTGTTTTCATTTTCAATTTGATTAAATATGATAGGCTTAACATTAACGGTAGGAAACTCCCATTGGCATTCTTTGTAATTAGTTTGTTGTTCTCAAGTTCAATCTGATAGACTTAACATCTAACCGTAGGAAACTCCCAAACTCCCATTACATGGAATTCTTTGTAATTAGTTTGTTGTTCTCATTTTCAATCTGATAGAGTTAAATATGATAGACTTAAAATCAACGGTAGGAAACTCCCATTCACATTTTCAATCTGATAGAGTTAAATCTGATCGACTTAACATCTAACCTTAGGAAACTCCCAGGAATTCTTTGTAATTAGTTTGTTGTTCTCATTTTCAATCTGATTAAATATGATAGGCTTAACATTTTCAATCTGATAGAGTTAAATCTGATCGACTTAACATCTAACCTTAGGAAACTCCCAGGAATTCTTTGTAATTAGTTTGTTGTTCTCATTTTCAATCTGATTAAATATGATAGGCTTAACATCAACGGTAGGAAACTCCCATTGGCATTCTTGTAATTAGTTTGTTTTTCTCAAGTTCAATCTGATAGACTTAACATCTAACTGTAGGAAACTCCCAAACTCCCATTACATGGAATTCTTTGTAATTGGTTTGTTGTTCTCATTTTCAATCTGATAGAGTTAAATATGATAGACTTAACATCAACAGTAGGAAACTCCCAAACTCCCATTACATGGAATTCTTTGTAATTGGTTTGTTGTTCTCATTTTCAATGTGATAGAGTTAAATATGATAGACTTAACATCAACAGTAGGAAACTCCCAAACTCCCATTACATGGAATTCTTTGTAATTAGTTTGTTGTTCTCATTTTCAATCTGATAGAGTTAAATATGATAGACTTAACATCAAACGTAGGAAACTCTCATTGGCATTCTTTGTAATTAGTTTGTTGTTCTCAAGTTCAATCTGATAGAGTTAAATCTGATAGACTTAACATCTAACTGTAGGAAACTCCCAAACTCCCTTTACATGGAATTCTTTGTAATTAGTTTGTTGTTCTCATTTTCAGTCTGATAGAGTTAAATATGATAGACTTACAGGAAGCTCCCATTGGCATTCTTTGTAATTAGTTTGTTGTTCTCAAGTTCAATCTGATAGAGTTAAATCAGATAGACTTAGTCACTTAACATCAACGGTAGGAAACTCCCATTACATGGCATTCTTTGTAATTATTCTTTGTAATTAGCTTGTTGTTCTCATTTTCAATCTGATAGAGTTAAATCTGATAGACTTAACATCAACAGTAGGAAACTCACATTACATGGCATTCTTTGTAATTAGTTTGTTGTTTTCAAGTTGTGCCATTACATGGCATTCTTTGTAATTAATTTGTTGTTCTCATTTTCAATCTGATAGAGTTAAATCCGATAGACTTAACATCAATGGTAGGAAACTCACATTACATGGTATTTTTTGTAATTAGTTTGTTGTTTTCAAGTTGTGCCATTACATGGCATTCTTTGTAATTAGTTTGTTGCTCTCAAGTTGTGCAATTTTCTAAGAAGGAAATTTATCAGAATCATCAACAATCTCCATGTCATTCACATTTTCAATCTACTTCTCAGTATGTTTTTTAGATTTCCTTGATTTATCAGAATCATCAACAATCTCCAACAATCTCCATGTCATTCACATTTTCAATCTACTTCTCAGTATGTTTTTTAGATTTCCTTGATTTATCAGAATCATCAACAATCTCCATGTCATTCACATTTTCAATCTACTTCGCAGTATGTTTTTTAGATTTCCTTGTCACTAGCTAATGACCTTCTGCATTGTGCAATTTTCCAAGAATGAAATTTATCATAATTGTCAACAATCTCCATGCCATTCACATTTTCAATCTACTTCTCAGTATGTTTTTTAGATTTCCTTGTCACTAGCTAATGACATTTTGTGCAATTGTCCAAGAAGGAAATTATCAAAATCACCAACAACCTTTTGTGCAATTGTCCAGATTTCCTTGTAACTAGCTAATGAGCTTTTGTGCAATTGTCCAAGAAGGAAATTATCAAAATCATCAGCCACCTTTTGTGGAAATTATCAAAATCATCAACCACCTTTTGTGCAATTGTCCAGATTTCCGGTCACTAGCTAATGACCTTTTGTGCAATTGTCCAAGAAGGAAATTATCAAAATCATCAACAATTTCCATGTCATTCACATTTCAATCTACTTCTCAGTATGAATCTACTTCTCAGTATGTTTTTTAGACTTCCTTAGACTTCCTTGTCACTAGCTACCTTTAACTTTTCCTCTGAAGGACTATATGCATGTTCTATTCCTTACTTTTGATAGATTGTCACTGCCATCATCCTCATCACAAGTCTCATTTGTTTTCTTCTCATATTTATAATTCTCATTCGATGTAGAATTTCAATGGATCCTCCTCCTGTAATAGCTCCATATTTACTTCTCCATCTTCCTTGGTTTGAACGAAATTCATCTTACCAACAGGATTGGAGTTAAGTGTGAGAGTTTGATCAGTGTGCTTATCTTCAATACTTACATCCTTTTTATCTCCAACTCCTTGCACTTCACACTATAGGGAACTAGTGTTATAGCAGGTTAAGTGTGAGAGTTTGATCAGCATGCTTATCTTCAATACTTACATCCTTTTTATCTCCAACTCCTTCATGCACTTTGGAGTTAAGTGTGAGAGTTTGATCAGTGTGCTTATCTTCAATACTTACATCCTTTTTATCTCCAACTCCTTGCACTTCACACTATAGGGAACTAGTGTTATAGCAGGTTAAGTGTGAGAGTTTGATCAGCATGCTTATCTTCAATACTTACATCCTTTTTATCTCCAACTCCTTCATGCACTTTGCACTATAGGAAACTAGTGTTATAGCTGATGGTTATCATATGTGTTTTGAATATTCGCTTGCGTCATAATTTGGAGTAATATATTCTTCTTTAAGATCAAAGAAACTCCACTAGTGTTATAGTGGATGGTTATCATGTGTTGTGAATATTCCCTTGCATCATAATTTGGAGTAATATATTTTTCTTTCAGATCAAAGAAACTCAATCCCTGCGCTATCTCAGCTAAATGTCATATACTTCTAATATTGATTCTAAATGTCATATACTTCTAATACTGATTCCCAAAAATCTGGAAAACAAAATGCTTCTTTTTATTTCGAACAAAGAAATTTGACCACTTAGCATACTGCCTACAACCCTACAAACGTTGATGGGGAAGAAACGATCATATACGACTTTGCGAAAGAAATCATACATTTTAATATAGGTGTTTTTATCTTCATAAAAGTACTTGCCCACCCTTGTGAGGAAATTCTAGGCTTCCATTATCAAATGCTCATGTTCCTTTTGAGTTCACATATCCTTTCCATTAAAGCATTTTGGGTTTTTTAAAGATTAAATGAAACCTCCCCCTCCAAAATATTGGGGAACACTAGTGTGTTGGGTCTATCTCATATTTTATATCTTCTCATGGTATAATCATTCATCTCATATTTAACACGGTCTATCTCATATTTTATATCTTCTCATGGTATAATCATTCATCTCATATTTTATATCTCCTCATGGTATAATCATTCAATCATTCAATGCCTTTGACAGAATGCCAAATGCATTTGCCTACCAAAACAAAAAATACCAAACATAACGTAATATGTCTTATTAACTTTTGTCATTGGCTATGAAAGCCATCGGTTTAGAATACTGAAAATAGCACCATGTGCATCCAAGAAGGAAACTTCATATATCTTAAGGAGCTTAGTTTCTTATTAACTTTTGTCATTGGCTATGAAAGCCATCGGTTTAGAATACCGAAAATAGCACCATGTGCATCCAAGAAGGAAACTTCATATATCTTAAGGAGCTTAGTTTGCTTTGGAAGGTGCGGCATTAAAACTGCGTGCCCACCCTTGTGAGGAAATTCCGCTCGTTTGCTTTGGAAGGTGCGGCATTTTTTAGAATCTAGAATTTTTTTAGAACGTAGAAGGTGTTAAAGGAAATACCAAAAATAGCACCATGTGCATCCAAGAAGGAATCAACTTCATATATCTTAAGGAGCTTAGTTTGCTTTGGAAGGTGCGGCATTAAAAGTACTTTCCCACCCTTGTGAGGAAATTCTAGGCTTCCTTTGCTTTGGAAGGTGCGGCATTTTTTTAGAATCTAGGCATTTTTTTAGAATCTAGAATTTTTTTAGAACGTAGAAGGTGTTAAAGGGAATACCAAAAATAGCACCATGTGCATCCAAGAAGGAATCAACTTCATATATCTTAAGGAGCTTAGTTTGCTTTGGAAGGTGCGGCATTAAAAGTACTTGCCCACCCTTGTGAGGAAATTCTAGGCTTCGTTTGCTTTGGAAGGTGCGGCATTTTTTAGAATCTAGAAATTTTTTTTAGAACGTAGAAGGTGTTAAAGGGACATGTTTTTCCTTCTTTCAATTTCATGAGCCGCTATTTAAAATAATAGTGGAAATAATAAAACAAGATTAGATTACATCATCAAATTTTAGAGGGGCAAAAAAAAATCTACATTTTCAACTTATCTTCATGGTTTTACCCAAATAATTCCTAATCAAAGGATTACCCATGACTGCTATTTAAAATAATAGTGGAAATAATAAAATAAGATTACATTACATCATCAAATTTTAGAGGGAAAAAAAACTACATTTTCAACTCGTATTTTCAACTTATCTCTCTACGGTTTTACTCAAATAATTCATCATCAAAGTATTACCCATGTTGTATACTTTCAAGGACCCTACTACTACACGAAAAATGAGAAATACATAAAAAATTATTATTACAATAACGTTTTTGATGTTTTTCTCATTTTCCATGTGGCAGGGTCCATCAAAAGTATACAACAAGGGTACTCCTTGGGTGAGGAATTAAATTCTGCATCTAACGAGTGCTCCACTTGAAATTTGAGTAAAACAGTAGGGAGATAAATTGAAAATACGAGTTGAAAAAATAGTTTTTTTTTTACTTTTTACTCTAAAAATGGTGAATCATTTACCATGGTTGACATCATCATCTTGAATCCTATTGGTTCTTATAAAGTTGATTTTGTTTGTACATTTTTGTCTTGAAGCCCAATGTAGACCTCAAAATTTCTCTAATGATAAACTCGTTGAAATCAAAAGCCTTTGTCATAAATCCAATGTTCACCAACCATGAAGCCCTAGCTTTGTTCTCCTTCCTCTGTTGTTCTTGCATTTCTAAACACCGTTTAAGCCCAATCTTTGTTCTCCTTCCTCTGTTGTTCTTGCATTTCTAAACACCGTTTAAGCCCAATCTTTGTTCTCCTTCCTCTCTTGTTCTTGCATTTCTAAATTCCATTTATATGCATGCAATGGATGAGTGGAAATCTCTGTTATATTGATCGAACAAGTTGATTCAAAATGGTTCACCTTACCTATTGGGAGCCATATTTCTTCTTATTTTTCTTTGTTCTTTTACCTCTATGTGCATCCCAAGTTCTTATCAAAATTCTCTAGGATTATGGAAAATTCCATTATTTATTAAATTGCAAAGTCTTTGCACAATTTTTTCTAAATTATTCCACCTCTATGTGCATCCCAAGTTCTTATCAAAATTCTCTATCCTTTTCAAAGGATTATTAAAAATGCCATTATTTATTAAATCTCAAGGTCTCTACACAATTTTTTCTTTCTAAATTATTCCATTGTCATTTAGATACTATCGCATATCTTATAAGCCACTTGTACACCTAAATATTATGTGACATGCAATTAGAGATAGAAAGTAGGGTGGAAAAATGGATTGATGAGTGCCTATACATCCATGTTAGAAATCATAAGGTAGAGGATGTATAGTAAATTATCCAACAAACACTAATCCAATAAACAAGTGGAAATTAGTAGCTTCACAAAAGAATCATAAGGTAGAGGATGTATAGTAAATTATCCAACAAACACTAATCCAATAAACAAGTGGAAATTAGTAGCTTCACAAAAGAATCAATAGGTAGAGGATGTACAATAAATTATCCAGCAAACACTAATCCAATAGACTATGCAATTAGAGATAGAAAGTAGGGTGGAAAAATGGATTGATGAGTGCCTATACATCCATGTTAGAAATCATAAGGTAGAGGATGTACAGTAAATTATCCAACAAACACTAATCCAATAAACAAGTGGAAATTAGTAGCTTCACAAAAGAATCATAAGGTAGAGGATGTACAATAAATTATCCAGCAAACACTAAATTATCTAGCAAACACTAATCCAATAGACTAGTGGAAATTAGTAGCTTCACAAAATATTTCAAGAGAGTAAAACTCAAGCAGAGCAAAGTAAATTATCTAACAAACGCACTAATCCAATAGACAAGTGGAAATTAGTAGCTTCACAAAAGATTTCAAGAGGGCACAACCAAGTAGAGCAAAGTAAATTATCCAACAAACACCAATCCAATAGACAAGTGGAAATCAGTAAATTTCACAAAAGATTTCAAGAGAGCACAACTCAAGTAGCGAAAAGTAAATTATCCAACAAACACTAATCCAATAGACAAGTGGAAATTAACAACTTCACAAAATATTTCAAGAGAGCAACAACTAAAGTAGAGAAAATCAGTGTAGGTTGCTTTACTTAAAATAATGATTAAGTATGCTTGAATTTGACGATTGTAAAAGTGAGGGGTGTGGTATATTTATACCACTCTTACTTGGGTTAAGGCACTATCCCTAAGGAGTAGGAAACACTGACCTTACCCTCGGTGTAGGTTTCCTTACGTAAAATAATGATTAAATACACTTGAATTTGACGATTGTTAAAATGAGGGGTGTGGTATATTTATACCACTCCTACTTGGGTTAAGGCACTATCCCTAAGGAGTAGGAAACACTGACCTTACCCTCGGTGTAGGTTTCCTTACGTAAAATAATGATTAAATACACTTGAATTTGACGATTGTTAAAATGATGGGTGTGGTATATTTACACCACTCCTACTTGGGTTAAGGCACTATCCCCAAGGAGGAGGAAATATTGACCTTACCCTCTGTGTTGGTTACCTCACGTCTACCTATATGTTGACTCATTAAGAGCCTCCACTACCTATAAAGTGGGATGGCATATGGTCACAAGTGAACATTAGTCAAAAATATTTCAACACCCCCCCTTAAGTTGAACAAGGGGTCACAAAGATGACATTACATTCATATAAAGTATAATAAGACATAATAATGTTGTATCTACCCACTACCACCCATATCTTAACTCATTAAGAGCCTCAACCACCTATAAAGTGGGATGGCATGTGGTCACAAGTGAACATTGTTCAAAATATTTGAACACCACCCCTGAAGTTGAAGGGGTCACAAAGATGACATTACATCCATATATGATCATAGGAGATCAATGTATCACCTCCCTATAATGCTAGAACACCCCCCTAAGTTGAACAAGGGGCCAAAAAGATTACATTACATCCATATATGATCATAGGAGACCAACGTATCACCTACTTATAATGCTACAACACCCCCGTAAGTTGAACAAGGGGCCAGAAAGATGACATTACATCCATATATGATCATAGAAGATCACCATATTGCATCCCCATAATGCTAGGTTAGGGTCATCAAAAGCCATTCTACTCATATAGAAGGAATTCACGATTTAGTAGTGGAATTGATCATCGTAAAAAGGGTATTTCGTGGAACAAACTCATATTTTGCAAATAAAGGAGGACCAATTGAAATAAGGGTCCATGATGAGGGTGACTATAATTATTGGGAATGTCTAGTAAGAAAGTTAAGAGTGGCAATGACCCACTTGGAGCAAATATGCCAACAATGAAGGAGAGGGATCATTATCATCATCCAATATCGGCAACCTGAAGTGGTATCTATCATCAATGAATTGGATATTAGTATGTTGCAAAATTAGGGAGGGCCTCTCAATATGTTTCACATCTAGAGAGACTTCATAATAGGATTTATTAGCAGAAGAGGGATCATCATTGCACTACCCATCAAGAGAAGTGAAGGTTGCATATTTTCATTACTATTTTGAAGATTGGATGAGTCCTTCGCAATAGAAGAGGGGTTGGATGAGTGGGTGGGTCCAAAAGTCCTAACAATTCTCCAAAACAAGAGCTTGAAAACGTACACCCATGGGTGTACCATGGTGTGATAATATCCGCCACAACAAGTCGAGAGTCAAAAAAATAACTTTGATAAAGAAGAAGAGACATGTTAAATAGAAACTTGTCGAGAGTCATCAACAAGTAACTTTGCTAAAGTAGGGGCATGTTAAATAGAAACATGATAATAATCATCATTGGAAAAAAGTGATCTTGGTGGAAAATGAGGAACATTCTCATCAAATATAGCCTCACGATGCTTAGTCACATGGTGATTGACGAGGTCATGAAAATGATACCCCACCCCTTATGAAAATTCCTTGAAATGCAGCGTCTAGAATTAATTCTCCTAATTGATTAACAATTTATTATTTTTCTGATTAATATTGAATTAATCACATTGCAATTTCTTCACCAAATAAGATACTGAAGCAAAAATAGGAATTAAGAAATGCTAGCACACACATAAAAAATTGACAATTATTTTTTGGACAAATGTCCCTGGAAAAACCCAATGTGGGAAAACCGGTGCAATAACTGAGGGTTTTATTACTATGTGACAGTGAAATTCTAAGTACAATAAAATGACGCCAAATTGGCATTTTCTATCTGAGAGAAATATGAGCAAAATTACTTGACAATCCAAGGAATCCCGGCTCAAACTAACAACTGAAAAGCAAGTCATCCAAACCCTTTGGACAACTTGCCACACACTCAGCCCGAAACTGATGCTAATGAAGCTGTGCTACTTGTTGTGGAATGGGGAAGGGTCTTGGCCTCTGGAAATTAAAACAACCTCCTCTCTAGCTAAATCGAATTGCCTTCTTGAGGCACTGCGTAGTCCCTATGTAGCCTCCTGGAGAAATAATTCAGCTTCCTCTCTTGCCTCTCCTGCCTTCTCGAGGCATTGCGTAGTCCTTGTGTAGCCTCCTGGAGAAATAATTCAACCTCCTCTCTTGCCTCTCTTACCTTCTTGAGGCACTATGTAGTCCTTCTGTAGCCTCCTGGAGAAATAATTCAGCGTCCTCTCTTGCCTCTCCAGAACTGGAAAATCTTCCTTTGGATCACTGTCTTTGCCCCTCTCTAATGCTACGTCCTCTTTCTAGCTTGAACTTTGTTGCTGGATAGCTCAAAATACCCAAGGAACTCACATTGTTGGCTCTCATCCATTGTTCTATGTGTTTCTCCATCTACCCATTGACCTTTTCTTTTAATCTCTAGTTGGGACTCTAATGGCCAAGATTAAAACTTAATTGATAGTTGAGATCATCTGTAAGTCGATTTGTGTGAGATTCTAGAGAATTCTCACATTTCTCAATTATTACTATTAATTAACCATTTTTCCTAAGATAGACTTAGGAAAAATTTAAATGATAGTCAATTAATTTAATTGAGTTATCTCTAGGTGGAATTTCCAAAAATGATTTATGGGTTTTGGAGAACTCTTTGTGTTTTAGCCTCTCCACAAAGTCTCGAGACTAGAACACCATTTGATGCTACAAAAACTAACACTCCCTCTTAGCAAGGAAGGTGTTATCCAACTCTATCTATATAACATTTTCCCACACCGCTAATGTTTGACAATTGTAGCTTCCTGCTATTGTCCAAAAATCACTTTGCTAACTCTGATTCATCTGCCACTAACTGTAGCTGAACCATGCTGCATTTGTGCTATTGTTGACACTGCATTGTACAACCTATAGTGGTGCTGACTTTGTATCTGCACTACAACCCAACTAACATTCCTCTCATTGTTGTTGTTGCTACTGCAACTACCTCAACCGAGGAGCATCCAAAATACTGTATCAACTGTGTCTTTGTGCTGCAATTGTCTTCTGAGTCTCTGAATGGTATTAGCATATGCATTGCCCATAAGGAAATCTACGTCGTTGTTGACTCTGCATTGTGCCTCCTGCACTGCTATAAACACTGCTTTGCGCTCCTCAGCATCTGACTGCCACTAGTGTGCATCTGTCACTCTAGAATCTCACTGCATCATCTAACAGTGGTCCTCTTGTTGTTGAATATTATGGGCCCCTATAGCAAAGTTAATGATGTGAAAATTTCAACTATTGAAATTTTTATTACGGCAACTCGAATTAATTCTTCTAATTGTTAATTAACAATTTATTTGCTACAACAAATATCGAATTAATCACATTGCAACCTTCGCAAATAAAATTGTGGAAAATAATAGCACTGGAAATTGAGAAATAGCTAGGACACACACACATAAAAATTGACACTTATTTTTGGACAAATGTCCTCGACTTGGGAAAACTGAGATAACAACTAAGGGTTTTAATTATTATGCAGCAGTGAAATAATCTATAAGTACAACCGGATGCCGAAACTGGCAATCCACTATAGGAAAACTGGCCACAAAATTAGTGAGACAAATTTTGTCTCACTCGACATTGATCCAACTCCAAAACTATCTCTGAATGGGCTCCACGAAACCTCTGCGTCTGCCTCTGCATCAATTTTGCGCAGGCACTACGACGCTCTGCCTGGAACTGTAACTGATCAAATCACACTACAACTGATCAAGTCATATGCCCAATCTTGACTCGTTGGCCCCTTCCAAATATTTTCCCGGCCTCCAGCAACTAAATCGACCCTCTGTTTGGCTAAATTGAACTCTACCTTTGAAGCTTCTGCGCCAACACTGTGCAACCTCACTGAGGAACTCGACCTCCTGTAGCTAACTCTCAGGATCTAGAAATTTTTTTCCTCTGGACTCACTGTCCTTGTACCTTTTTGTCTTTGCTTCCCTTTGAAGCTCAAACTCTTCCGACAATTGCTGGCTCTCATGAAAAATCGAACTCTCCAAGGAAATCGACCTATCTATACGTGTGTTCTCCATCCACCCATCGAATTCATCTTATAATCTTCTGTTGGACCCTGTGTGAGTTTCTAGATTATTCACATCTTATCTCAATCAATTCTAATTAATTAACCATATTTTCTAAGTTTAGCCCTAGGAAATATTAAAAAAATAGGCTAATAATCTAATTGAAACACTTCTAGGTGGAATTTCTAGAAACAAATTTTGGGTTATGGATAACTCTTGTGTTTTAGCTTCTCCACAAAGTTTTGAGACTGGAATACCTCCGATGCTACTAAAGCTAACACTCCCTCTTAGTGAGGAAGGTGTTCTAACACCGCACCATTGCTACAACATCATGTCCCTGTATCACCCTCTGTCACGCTGCTGATGTTTGGCCACTATGACTGACTGCCACCTCCCACCAACTATTGTGCGGCTTTGATGCTGCATCCGTGCTACAGTTGACACTACTATATTGTTGCCAACTCTGCACTGCAACTACCTTTGATCTGTTGTTGCTACAACTACAATTGAGAAGCATCCTAAATACTGAATCAATTGTGTTTGTTGCATATGTCTCCTGAGTCTTGACTTCTACTAGCCACTGCACTGTCCACCAAGGAATCTGTGCTGCTTCTAACTCTGCATTGTGCCACTCTACACTGCTTCCAACTATGCACTGCGCTCCAACACTTGACTGCTACTAGTCTGCAACTGTCACTCCGAAATATAACTGCAACATTGACACTGATCCATCCCGCTATTAATATTATGGGCCCTTATAGCAAGGTAAGGATCCATGAGGAGGACACCTCAATGGACCCTACCCAAGTCTACGTTTTACTGGGAATAAAGTTCCATATCGCCCCACCTCTCTCCTAGAGTTATGGCCGCAAACATGGAAAACTCTTCCTGCAACTTAGAGGACAACTTGTCTATGTCAGCAGAAGTTGCTGCCTGGTCTTGCTTCTCCTGCTTGTCCTTCTTCTTGAGAGGACACTTTGTACTATAGTGGCCAAGCTCGCCACATTTGAAGCACTTGACCTTAGATAGGTCCTTCTTCTTCTTCTTCTCCCCCTGCCCTTGACTGGGACCCTTTGATGCTAGGGCCACATTCTCCTCTTTCTTCTCACTCTTCATGCCCTTGTTGCTACTTTCGTTGATGGTGCTCTTAACTAGAGTTCACCTCAAGTCCTCCTGTTATAGGTCAGCCCACATCCTGTTCCATCCTGGCAAAGTGTCTCTACCTAATATACTTTGGAAAAACACCTACCAATCCTTCGAGACACTATTCAGTGCCAAGCGTACAAGCTCTATGGGTTTTGGTGCCTCCCCAATAGCTGTTAGTTGATCTCGTACCCCTTGGATCCTGGTGAGGAAGGGATCTATGCCTTCACCCTTCCGCATCCTGAGAATCAAGAAACATCTTCAGCATCTCATGGAGAAACATCTTCCGTGGCTCATGGAGAAACATCTTCCACACCAAGTCAGCCTCACAGATCTTCGACCCCTTCCAACAACTTCGACTAGGCAGCAACTTTTGGCAACAGGCAGCATCTGACAATAATGAAACTTGGAAGACTTCGATCTCCCAATCTAGGGAACAAAACAGAGGGCATGAAACAGAGAGAGAGAGGCACCAAAAGTTCGATTTTCTTCTTCTCCTTAGACTTCCCCAAACTCGCACTTCCTTCTGCTTCCTGGCAACAGACTTCGTACTTTTCTAGCTACTCTTGAGATATCGAACTAGCTTGAGAGATGATACTCCAAATGAATTTGACTAGTTTGTATTTATAAGCTTCTTGTGGGTCGAATTACGGTCCTTTGGCCGACTTGATCTCTTTTACGCCAACTTGGTGTGGAGGATACATAAGTCATATTTGACTCAATACAAAACCTTTTTATATGATTCAAAAGCCCAAGAAGGGTCTCTTTGAATGTACAATGACTCTATAAACTCAATGTTAATTCTATGAGTCCACAATGGGGACTTTGACTAATATAATGATGACCCAAGCATGAAACCCGTGTTATAAAAATTGTTTTCTTTATTCTTTTGACAAGTACATTTCATGATGACTCAAGTACATTTCATGATGGATAAAGTACATTAATGAAGACCGAACACAGTTACATTTTCCAACACTTCCTCTTAACTAGGGAGGTATTCATAATGTACAAATACAATACCCATGTTTTAATAAGTCATTGTTACAATAATAAAAATTGTTTTCTTTATTCTTTTGACAAGTATATTTCATGATGACTCAAGTACATTTCATGATGAATGAAGTACATTAATGAAGACCGAACATAGTTACATTTTCCAACACTCCCTCTTAACTAGGGAGGTATTCATAATGTACAAATACAATGGAAGATCTCAAGCTATATGAACCATGAAGAACTTTAGGCATCGCAATGCCATGGACTAGATTCCTGACTAGGAAATCTACGCATTGGTCTCTCAACAATTTGTGCACTGCAAGGCCATGGACTAGATTCCTGACTAGGGCAATATATCCATTGGTCTCTCAACAATTTAGGCACTGCAATGCCATAGACTAGATTCCCAACCAGGGAAATCTCTCTAGTGGGAAAAAGGTGGACTCAAGCTTTCAACCCCTCTAGGTACCATCAGGGTTACTTGCTAACCACTAAGCCAAAGATCTAGGTGTGTATCCAAAAACAGGTCTCAATAACCAACACTACTTTTCCAACTTCGGAACCAAGACATCAACACAAAGTGTTGGCTAGATGTCTTCCTAGGAAATGCTTCACTCGCAAAGCCTCAACAAATCTCTTCCACACTTTTATCATCAATACAATCAGCAATATCTACCAAACCAAACAGGTTCTTTAGATATTCATACTTCTTATTAGAAAGAGCCTTTGTTAGTATGTCTGCTACCTGTTCATCTGTTGAGACATACTCCAACTTCACGATCCCATCTTGCACCAAGTTTCTAATAAAGTGGAACTTATTATTGATATGCTTCGTCCTAGCATGAAACACGAGATCTCCAAACATCTTGATACAACTTTGATTGTCACAATTAATCATAGTAGGACCTAGAGACTGCTCAAACAAATTTGTCAGAAGCTTCCTTAACCAAGCAACCTCTTTTCCTACTTCACATGTAGCCACATATTCTGCCTCAGCACTACTCAAAGCAATGCAATCTTGCTTCCTACTCATCCATGAGATCATAGTTGTTCTTGAACAAATTTGTCAGAAGCTTCCTTAACCAAGCAACCTCTTTTCTTACTTCACATGTAGCCACATATTCTGCCTCAACCAAGCAACCTCTTTTCCTACTTCACATGTAGCCACATATTTTGCCTTAGCACTACTTAAAGCAATGTGATCTTGCTTCCTACTCATCTATAAGATCATAGCAATGCCCATACTAAAACATCTTCCGATAGTGCTCCTTCCATCGGTGTGCTCCTTCCATCGGTCTCACTGCCACCCCAATCAGAGTCTGTGAAGCCAATTACCTTGACTTCCATACTATCATACTTTAGGCAGTGATGTATAGGTAGTGCTCCTTCCATCGGTCTCACTGCCACGCCAATCAGAGTCTGTGAAGCCAATTACCTTGACTTCCTTACTATCATACTTTAGGTAGTGATGTATAGGTAGTGCTCCTTCCATCGGTCTCACTGCCACCCCAATCAGAGTCTGTGAAGCCAAATACCTTGACTTCCTTACTATCATACTTTAGGCAGTGATGTATAGTGCCACAAAGATACTTCAATATATGTTTGGAAGCTATCCAGTGATCATGACGAGGCTCCAATTGAAACTAAGTAAGAATGTTCACTACAAAACATATATTTGGCCTAGTATTTACTAAATACATTAGAGAACCCACCAACTGTCGACATGAGGTAGGATCCATGAGGCTAGAGTTAGAGCCCCTCAACTTCTTGAGGTTGGTGATCGTAGGAGTATACATCAGCTTGGAATTCATCATCCCAAATTTTAGCAATAACTTGATGATGTACTTTCCTTGCCCCAAATATATCTCCCCATGTCTCTATAATACTTCTAGACCTAGGTAATAGTGCATCAGTCCTAGATCCTTCATTTCAAATTTTGCCAACATATTCTTGCATTATTTAATTCTTTTCTCTACACATGTGATGAATAAACCATTCACATATAGTAGAATAATGACAGGCTCATTATTCACAACCTTGATATAGAGATTCAGATCAACAAAACTCTTCACAAACCCAATTCTAAGTAGATATGCATCCCCATCCTTGCATACCATGCCCTAGGTGCTCACTTCAAGTTCAAACCATATAGGGCCCTCTTAAGCTTGCAAACATGAGAGTCCTTGCTATTAAATTCAAAGTCCTTGGGTTGTTCGATGTAAACTTTCATTCAGAAATGCAGTCTTAACATCCATTTGATGGATATTCCACCCCATTGTAGCAGCTAATGAAACCAACAATCTAATGGTAGTGTACCTTGCTGTGGGTGCAAAGGTTTCTTCATAATCAATGCCTTCCTTTTGAGAGAATCCCCTTGCAACAAATATTGCTTTGTACTTGTCTATACTTCAATCAAACATGTATCAACAACATGTTTGATCTTATACATCCATTTAGATGTGACAATCGATTTGTCACTTGGTCTATTTGTCACTAGGTCTAGGAATGATCTCCCAAGCCCCATTCTTCATGATGGATTTTGAAAATCTTGCTTGGTACTTGTCTATACTTCCATCAACAACATGCTTGATCTTATAGATCCATTTAGATGTGACATCGATGTGTCACTAATTCTAGGAACGATCTCCCAAACCCCATTCTTCATGATGGATTGATTATCTTCCTGAATTGCTTTCTTCCAAATCTATTCATGCGCACCTTCCTTGAATGTAGATGGTTCGGCTTCAATTAACTTTGTCATATATGCAGCATAGCCAAAATATCTCTTTGGTTTCTTACTTTCCTTGAAGGATCCTTTCCTAGCTTCATATCCTTCAACATCTTCCAATGTAGCTTTCAACCAACTTGGCCTCTTCCTTGTGGTTGGGATGACCACCTAGGCTCACTTGGTCCTTCCTCTTCGAGATTTGTAGTAGAGTTTTCATGATGAAATTCTTCTTCAAATATGGGAACTTCTTCGTCATCAGAATTAATAGGAATATCCCTTGATTTCTTGTATGCTTGATTCTCATCAAATATGACATCCCTGATTACTTCAATGTGTCTTCCTTGATGTAGATTCTATATGCTTTTGAAGAGGGACTATATCCAATGAATATTCCCTTGATACTTGTAGAGTCCAACTTCTTTCGCTTGTCTTTCAGATCATGGATATTTTCTGGACTTCCAAAAATTTGGAGGTGATCCACACTCGGCTTCTTTCCTTTGAATACTTCTTCCGTTGTTGTATTATCAAGACTCTTATGAGGACCTCTATTTTGAATGTATACGGTAGTCATCGCTGCTTGAGGACCTCTATTTTGAATGTATACGGTGGTCATTCCTGCTTGAGGGCCTCTATTTTGAATGTATATGGTAGTCATCGCTGCTTCTCCCCATAAGAACTTTCGTAGATCTTGATCAAGGAGCATAGTTCGAATGCCTTCTTCAATTGACCTATTCTTTCTTTCGGCCAATCCATTTTGTTTGGGATAATAGGGAACAATGAGCTCCCTCTTAATACCTGCTTCCTTACAATATGCAATCAATTCCTTAGAAGTGTATTCCCCACCATAGTCAGACCTCAGAGTTTTTATCTTTCTTTTAGTTAGGGTTTCCACTTCAACCCTAAACTCCTTGAACTTATCAAATACTTCATCTTTTGTTTTGAGGAGGTAGAGCCATGTCTTTCTAGAATGGTCATCAATACTTCTCACATAGTAGGGATGATCTCTAAGAGATTTGTCAGACATGGGCCCACATACATTCGAATGGATGAGGTCTAATATCTCTTTAGACCTAGTTTCACTATTATGAAATGGCTTTCTTGTATGTTTTGCCAAAGAGCATCCCTTGAACACATCTTCGTGATTTAACTCCATATTAGGAATACCATGAACCAATTGACTAAGAGTAGGGATGACCTTATAATGTAGATGACCATACCTCCTATCCCGTAGCTCAATGGGACTTATTTCCATATGAACCAAAGCTTGAGGAGGTCATGTAATGACTTTATAAAGACTTACTTCACGAACTCCAATAACCCTAGCTTTATCAATGCTAGAGTCTTTTCCCAAACCAATACTTTTCCATCAACAAAAGCAATTCTTTCCCTTTTATCTTCTAAACAAGAAATAACAAGCAAATTCTTTTTCAAACCTGGAACATATAGAATGTTGATGAGATGCAACTTCGATCCATTATCCAACATTAACAATGTTGATCCTAGGCCTCTAACATCATAACATAGTGTATGAAGTTGTTTACTTTCACTTGTCATGTGTCTCGATGCTCCTCTATCAATGATCCATCCATTGTCATCACTAAGAGAACCTGTAAGAGCAACCAAGAATCCTTGACTTTTGACCTTGTTGAACAAGTAGTAGATGACCTTCTTGATCCAGATCCCAACAATGTTGATACTCATTATTATGTAGTTCATTATAGAGGGAGAATCCATGCCAACAAAGTGATCTTCGAATCTTCTTGACCTTAGCTCTGAAACCATGTTGGAAAATCAAAGTACCTATATTAGGGTTTGATTCTCCTTTCTTGATAATTACTTATGAGTTTGTTGGCTTCTTCTTTATTATCTTATCTTTCATCAAGAAATTACTATATTATGTGTGTATGAAGATCACAAAACAAGAGACACAAGATATAAGCACCATGCTAGGGCAAAACCCCCTCGAAGGGAAAACCTAGTCAAGATAATTCTTCCTTTCAATAGTATTCTTTGAGACTCTTCACCCAAGACAAAGACCAGACCTTCCCTCCACACCAAGTTAGCCTCCCAGATCTTCAACCCCTTCCAGCAACTTCGACCACGCAATAGGGTCCGGCAACAGGCATCTTCTGACAACAATGAAACTTGGAAGACTTCGATCTCCCAATCTAGGGCACGAAACAGAGAGGGAGAGGCACCAAAAGTTTGATTTTATTCTTCTCCTTAGACTTCCCCAAACTCACACTTCCTTCGGCCTCCCGACAAAAGACTTCACACTTCTCCCGCTACTCTTGAGATATCAAACTAGCTTTGGGAGATGATACTCCAAATGACTTCGACTAGCTTGTATTTATAGGCTTCTTGTGGGTCAAATTAGGGTCCTTAGGCCGATTTGATCTCTCTTAGGCCAACTTGGTGTGGAGGATATATAAATCATATTTGACTCAATACTAAACCTTTTACATGATTCAAAAGCCCAAGAAGGGTCTCTTTGAATGTACAATACTACAATGACTCTAAAAAATCAATTTCATTCTAGTATTCCACAATGGGGACTTTGACTAATATAATGATGACCCAAGCATGAAACCAATGCTTTAATAAGTCATTGTTACAATAATAAAAATTCTTGTCTTTATTCTTTTGACAAGTACATTTCATGATGCCTCAAGTTACAAGTACATCAATGAAGGCCAAACATAGTTACATTTTCCAACACTACCACATTTTCCACATAGGCTTTCAGGTCATATTCATTCAGAACAAAAGACATTTTAGCCTTCTAGATGACATAGTTGGAGGCTCCCTCCAAACCTATCCTGATATTTCTGCCCAGTTGTGGCCATCTCTATATTTGGTCAAAAATCTCCCTCGTTCCCTCTGCTCAACTGTTGGATCTACTATTCACACTACCTTCTGGAGTGAGGCAATCTGCTCACAACTTCTGCCAATCTGCAGTAGGAAAAATCAAATCTCTAAAACTTGAGATCCCCTGAGAGAAATTTTCCTCTGTTGTGTGTGCTTTTCTCTTCCACCTAGCACAAATTCTGCTCTAGCAACTTGTTGCAAAACCCTTTGTGCCCAGACAAGAAATCTGCTCAGTGAAAATACCGAGCTGCTGCTGCTCCCTCTACATATTGGAATCACTTTTCTAGACAAATCGAATTTTCCTCCAACGGCAACTGGAAAATTGAACCCTTGCCCAACAATTCGCCCTTCCAGGCTAGGCATTGTGTTGCCCCTGAAAATTTCAGCCTGTTGGTCCCTTTGAAGAGTGAAATTTTCTTCTTCTGCCTCTGAGCTTCTCGTCTATCAAACTCACTCTGATACATGTGAAAATTTCAACTACTGAATTTTTTATTGCAGCCACTGGAATTAATTATTCTAATTGTTAGTTAACAATTTATTTGCAATGACAATTATCGAATAAATTGCATTGCAACCTTCACAAATAAAATTGCGGGAAATAATAATGCTGAAAACTGAGAAATAACTGACACACACATAAAAATTGACACACTTATTTTTGGACAAATGTCCTTAGAAAAAACCTAACTTGGGAAAACCAGTGCAACAGTTGAGTGTTTTAATTATTATGCAGAGTGAAATAATCCGAGTACAACTAGATGCTGAAACTAGCAATCCACTACAGGAAAACTGGACACAAAAATATTGAGACAAATTTTGTCTCCCCCAACACTGATCCAACTTTGAAATTGGCTCTAAATTGGCTCCATGAAACCCTTGCGTCAGCCTCGACGTCAAGTCTATGCAACCGCTAAGACGCTCAACTTGGAATTGCAACTGATCAAGTCGTCTGCCCAATCCAACCTCTAAGAGTGACTCGCTAGCCCCTTCCGGAAATCTTCTCGGCCTCCAACAAATGAACCAACCCTTTGTTTGGCTAAATTGAACTTTGCCTCTGAAGCTTCTGTGCGAGCACTGCGCAACCTCATTGAGGAACACAGCCTCCTATATTTGACTCTCAAGATTTGGAAAAACTTTCCTCCAGACTCACTCTCCCTGCCCCTCTCTATATCTGCTTCCCTTTAAAGCTCGAATTCTTTCGACAACTGCTGAGTCTTTAGAAAAATCAAACTCTATAAGGAAATCGATCTATTTGTGTGTGTTCTCCATCTACCCATTGATTTCTTATAATTTTTTTGTTGGACCTCCAACAACCAAGATTAGAACTTAATCAAGGGCTAGGATCCTATCGGAGTTGATCTGTGTGAGTTTCTAGATGATTCACACCTTATCTCAATTAATTATGATTAATTAACCAAATTTCCTAAGTTTAGAGAAATAGTAAAAAACTAGGTTAATATTTAACTGAGATAGTTCTAGGTGGAATTTCTAGAAATGGTTTTTGGGTTATGGAGAACTCCTGTGTTTTAGCCTTTCTACCAAGTTTCGAGACTACAACATCTTTGATGCTACAAAAACTAATAAATGATCCATGATGAAACACCATCTGATGCTTACCTCAATGGACCCTGCCCAAATCTCTATGCAAATCTGGGACTAAAGTTCAATATTGACCCACCTCTCTCTTGGAGGTATAGTTGCATACATAGAAAATTGTTCCTCCAACTGGGAGGATACCTGGTCTATCTTTGTGGATGTTGCCGCTTGATCTTTCTTCCCCTTCTTGTCCTTGTTTCTCTGAGGACACTGAGTACTGTAGTGGCCAAACTCACCACATCTGAAGCACTTGATCTCAGGTAGATCCTTCTTTTTCCTCTCTCCCTACGAGCCTTTTCCTTGACTATGACCTTTTAATTTCCTTTTTGATGCGAGGGCCACATTGTCTTCCTTCTTCACAACCTTCGATCCCTTGCTGTTACTACCACTAATGGAGCTCTTTACTAGAGATTGCCTCATCTCCTCCTGAGTAAGAACAACCCACATTCAGTCCCACCCAGGCAATGTATATCATCTTAGAATGCCTTAGACGAAATTCTCCCAATCCTTGGTGACATTGTTGAGTGCTAATCTCACCATTTATGTAGGTGGAGGCGTCTCGCCTACATCTGCAAGTTCATCCTTGATATCTTGAAGTTTGGTGAGAAAGGAATCAATGCTTTCACCCTTTTCATCCTAGCATTCCTCAGCTTTTCTTTCAAGAACATCTTCTTCTGCTCAAAAGGATTCTGATATAGCCATGCGAGAACATACCACATCTCCTTGGCCATGTTCTTGGTCGATATATGTGAGACAATATGGTCCTGGACTCCATCCAGGATCATCAGCTTTGCCTTGGTCATCTCCTTCTTGAATTCTTCTTTCAGCTGATCTGCGTGAAGAATTTCAACCCCCTTGCCAGTTATCAGTTTTCCTTATCACTCCATGCATTTCGTTTTAAATCCAATCATGATAAAAATTCTAAAATTTCAAAATGACAATATTTTCTAAAGACACAAATTTAGAGATTTCACAACTGCTGAAATTGCAGAAATAAAACACAGTAAAATTACTACAACCACATACAGAAAATAACAAAGTGATTTTTGGTCAATGTGACCATGGAAAAACCCCCTACAACTCTTGGGGAAAACTAGTTTGAGAGCTCTTCTTTATTTCTGAAAATTCTTTTACAGAGAAAATGAAATACATAGTAAAAATTCCAGCGACCACAAATTACAGCTTATCTCGATTTTCGTGCTTGAACTCCACCTCGAAATTCATGCCAATCAACAAACAGCTAAAACATAATTTTTTCCAGCAATAAAACAACATTAAATGTTGTATGGCCTCAAGTATGTATCAATCCTCAAGTACCAAGCTTTGGGAGCTTGCTTCAAGCCATAGAGTGTCTTTTTCAATCTGCATACATGGGACTCCTTCCCATGCACCTCAAAGCCCTACGGCTGCTCTATAAATCTCCTCCTGAATGAAGCCATTGAGAAATGCGGTCTTCACATCCATCTGGTGGATCTTCCAACCCATCTTTGCTGCAATCGATATAATGGAGAGAATAGATGTATACTGAGCTACAGGAGCAAAGGTCTCCTCATAGTCAACTCTCTCTACCTGTGAGAACCCTCTCGCCACAAATTGAGCTTTGAACTTCTCGATGCTGCCATTTGCAACATGCTTTATCTTATAGAGCCATCTTGAAGTAACAATTGATTTACCTTCAAGCCTCGGCACTACCTCCCAAACATTGTTCTTCATAATAGAAGAATACTCCTCCATCATGGCCTCTCTCCAGACCTGTTGGCTCGCTGCCTCCTCATAACTAGAAGTCTCAGAGTCAACAATGCTTGTTACCAATGCCATGTAACTACAAAATCGCTCAAGTGGTTTACTCTCTCTAACCTGTC
Source organism: Pinus taeda (assembly GCA_000404065.3). Taxonomy (NCBI): domain Eukaryota; kingdom Viridiplantae; phylum Streptophyta; class Pinopsida; order Pinales; family Pinaceae; genus Pinus; species Pinus taeda. Next base: position 34,102 of record APFE030511564.1, read on the forward strand.
TCTTTGGTCGAGCAACTGATGTGGCCTCGCGCAAGGTATCTTGAAGCCACTTGGGCTTCCTCTTCCTTGAGCATACTTCTCCCACCGGAGTGAAAGAATCCTCAGCATCATCAGAACCCTGAACTCCTGAAGGCCTGCCAACTGACCTCATGCCTGTAGATGCTGAAGTATCGTGCGAACTGTCCATTAGTGGACTACCTTGTGAATTGCTCTGCATTCAGCTCGAAGAACCACCCACCTGACTCTGAGAGCCACTGCTTACTGATGGATCTGACACTGTAATCGATGTACCTCCTGATCCCTGACCACTGGATCCCTGTGACTGACTTAGCTGCTCCTGAGGGTCTGGTGACTCTGGATACTCTAACTCCCGTGACTTCCTGAAAGCTCTCTCCTCCTTGAACTTCACATCCCGCCTGACAACCACTTTCCTCTATGGAGGATAAATCCGATAAGCTTTCGATATCTCGTTGTAACTCGCAAAGATGCCCTTGTCTGTAGTGGACTCTAGCTTGGTCCTATTCTCCTTGGGGACATAGGAATATGTAAGGCACCCAAAGATACAAAAGTTCCCAACATCAGGTTTCTTCCCAGAAAAAGCGTCCTCTGGAGTCACATTCCCCAAGGCACGATGTGGACTCCTGTTCTGCAAGTACACAGCAGTGTTGCAGGCCTTTGCCCAAAAAAATAAAGGTAACCCCTGATCATGAAGCATGGCTTTGGCAGCCCCTGTAATGGATTTGTTCTTCCTCTCTACAACCCCATTTTGCTGGGGGTTGTAAGGAACTGTAAACTCCCGTCTAATGCGTGCCTCAACACAAAAATCAACAAACTCACCAAGGGTATACTCCCCTCCATTGTCCGCCCTGAGGACCTTGATTTTCCTACCTGTCTAGGTCTCTACAAGAGCTTTGAACTCTTGAAACCGCTTGAATACCTCACTCTTGGTCTTCAAGAAATAAATCCAGGTCTTCCTGGAGTGGTCATCAATGAATAAAACATAGTACTCATAACCACTCAAGGATACATGAGACATCCGACCCCTCACATCGGTATGAATCAAGTCAAGGATCCCGGTTGCTCTGTTATCACTGTTGGGAAAAGGGGATCTGGCAAACTTCTCCATAGCACATCCTCTGCATAAATCAAGGTGATCAGAACTGAAATTTGGCACACGAGTGGTGATCTCCCGCAATGTACTCAAGGCCCCATGATACATGTGCCCCATCCTGCGGTGCCAAATCTCACACAACTCTGAACTGCTAGATCTGTTGTCGGTCCTATCTCAAGTGCTGCTACTCAATGCTGTTAGGGGCTAGAATGAGAACTTGTACACCTTGGCATGGTGCACACCAATCTCTCTAGCTGAAGAAGCTAGAGTTCCCGTAGGATATATAAGCACCTACCCTCTCCTAAACAACACATCATGCCCTCTGTCCTCAAGTCTAGATTTCCCGTAGGATGTATAAGCACCTACCCTCTCCTAAACAACACATCATGCCCTCTTTCCTCAAGTGCTGAGACGGATATCAAGTTCTTCTTCATTCCAGGCATATATAGAAGTAGAACATCTGACACTTTCAAGGGAGGTTTGAGTCCCCTATCAAATGTCAATGTCCCCTCTCTTGAACGACACATCATACCCTCTGTCCTCAAGTGCTGAGACAGATATCAGGTTCTTCATTCTAGGCACATATAGAACATCTGACACTTTCAAGGGAGGTTTGAGTCCCCTATCAAATGTCAATGCTCCCACACTGACTCCTCTAACAATGTTGTCATCACCAAGTACTACCTCCATATCAGTATCACCCTCTGAAAGCTCTGAGAAGTACTCTCTGACTCTTGTCATGTGGCGGGAAGCGCCACTGTCAACATACCAAATGCTAGAATATGCTTCGCTAGTAGCGGGGAATGCACACTCCCTCTGAACATGTATGGCAAGTGATCTTGCACTAGTGGCCTCACAAGCTATGAACCCAAATTCCCGATCAAAGCTCTCTGAGAAGCTTTCTATCTCTGCAGAAGTTGCCATGGGTTTGTCTTTCCCTTTCTTGTTCTTCTTCTCCGGACATACAACAGCATAGTGTCCCAACTTTTGACAATCCAACATTTGACTTTGGAATAGTCTTTCTCCTTGTTCTGCTGCTTGCCTTTACCTTTGCCTTTGCCTCCACTGTTGGAAGCTTGCTTCCTTGCTCTGCCCTTCTTGCCTCTTGCTAACAATGCCACATTGTCATCCTCCTCCACCTGTTTGGCTGCCCCAAGATGGTTCTTTTTTATCTCATTTTGAATGAAATCATCCCACAACCTCTCCAAATTGGGAAGGTTTTCCCTTGCAACAATGCCATCCACAAAATTATCCGAAGTCTTGGGAAGACCATTCAAAGCAATCCTCACCAACTCAATGGGTGCAATGATCTCACCTACGGCTGCCAACTCATCTCTCACTGAAGTGATCTTTGTGAGGTATGTTGTAGCACTTTCAGTCTTAGCTATTTTAATGGCCTTCAGTTTCTCCGTTAGGACCATTTCTCTGTTTTCATTTGAGCTCTGGTAAACATTGGTCAAGGTTGTCCACATCTCATGTGCATAAGTCTTTCTTCTCACATGAGGAATGACATGATCTTTGATTCCTTCCAGAATCAATCATTTTGCCTTAGCATTCTTTTTGTTAAACTCTGCCAACTGTATAGGGTCAGCAGGTACTACTACTGGGTTCTGTGAGGTATTTACCATAATGCCCCAGACTTCTCTTTCCTCAAAGATGCTCTAGATTCTCTTCTTCCATGCACTGTAGTTGTTCTGCCCATCCAACCTTTCCTCAACTCTCAAACCCAAAGACATGTTTCACTGTCCTACCAAACTGAAATTTTCAAATCTGTGGTAAAGGTTTCTGTTTTCTGTGTAAAACAACTCGCTAGAATTTTCACTATGTTGTCCCAAACTGCACTTTTCAACCAACCAAGCTCTGATACCATGAAGAATTTCAACCCCCACTATGGTTATCATTTTTCCTTATCACTCCATGCATTTAGTTTTAAATCCAAGCATTATAAAAATTCTAAAATCTGGAAATGACAATATTTTCTGAAAACACAAATTTAGAGATTTCACAACGGCTGAAATTGCAAAAAGAAAACACAACAAAATTATGACAGCCACACACAGAAAATAACACAGTGATTTTTGGTCAATGTGACCCTAGAAAAACCCCACTACAACTCTGGGGGAAAACCAATTTGAGAGCTCTTCTTTATTTCTGGAAATGCTTTTACAGATAAATTGCAACACAGTAAAAATTCCAGCAACCACAAATTACAACTTATTTCGATTTCCGTGCTTGAACTCCACCTCAAAAATCGCGCCAATAAGCAAATAGCCAAAACATAATTTTTTCTAGCAATAAAACAACTTTAAATGTTGTACGGCCTGCCTTGAAAAACGTGCCTAGAACTTGTACGGACTGTATAGATTTCAACAGTACGACTGCCTCGAAATTCATACCCTTCTTGCTATCCCTCTTCCTTGATATCCGTGCCTTTTTTTCCTGCTGTACGGTTTTGCCATGGGATGCGTGCCAATAAATGTTGCTGCCCAGATTTGTTGAAATGTCTTTTCGCTGCTCTCTTTCACTTCCTCACTACTTTGAAATTGTCTCCTTGCTCTTTTTTCTATTTCTCTCAAATGATCATGAAAGAATGAGTGATCTTTTCCTTTTACTCTCTAAATGACCTCCTGGGTTACCCTAAGATCTAATGGCTGAGATTCATTTAGATCTAGGGATGAGAATAAATTTGCATTTAATTCTCACTTTTTATTTTTTAACTCACCCACTTAAATAAACACCCACTTAGCTTTTCATTTCCATAGTCACTTTTTCACTTGACTTTAATAAAGTCACCTTTAAATTAGAATGTAACTTTACCACTTATAAAGTCATTTCTAAATTAGAATGTAACTTTACCACTTATAATGTCACTTTAGGAGAAAAGTACAAATAAATTTGGACACTTTTCCCCAGGCCAAAGATCAAAACCTTACGGAACCACTTGCCCTCTGGTAAGCCCTTTGGTACCCAAATTTTAACACGTCGATAGGTTTTGATACAACGTTGTTTGCATAGGTCATCAGACCATGCTCATCTAGCAAGAAGGACATTTTGACCTTCCAGATGATATAGTTGGAAGCTCCCTCCAACTTGTCCTGATCTCTAAGAAGCCCATTTGTGGCCATCTTTGCAAAAACTCGAAATGGGGCAAAAATCTACCTCTTTCTCTTGTTTAGGTGCTAGCTTTGCTATTCGCACTCCCTTCTGGAGTGAGAAAAATTGGTTGCTGCAATTGGAAATTTGGATTTCTGAAGCTAGAAACCCTCTGAGAGAAATTCCATCTATGTGTGCACTTTATCTTCCACTTGACACTGAATCTGCTCTAGCAAACTGTTGCAAACCCTCTGTGCCCAAATAAGGAATATGCTTTGCGAAAATGAGTTGTTGCTGCTCCCTCTGCTTGCTGGAATCACTATTATGGATTAGTCGAATTGTCGAATTTTTCTACTACTCTGCAACTGAAAATTGAACCCTTGCCCAACAATTCGCACTGCCTGGCTAGGTACTGTGTAGCCTCTAAAAATTTCATCCTACTGCTCTCTCTGAATAGCGAAATTTTCTCTACTTCAACTCTAAGCCTCCTATCCGTCAAATATGCTCTGATACCATGTGAAAATTCCTTGAAATGCAACAATTGGAATTAATTCTCTTAACCGATTAACAATTTATTAATTTTCTGATTAATGTCGAATTAAACGCACTGCAATTTCTTCACAAAATAAAATACCGCGGAAGCAAAAATAGGAATTGAGAAATGCAAACACACATACATAAAATATTGACAATTATTTTTGGACAAATGTTCCCCGAAAAAAACAAATGTGGGAAAACTGGTGCAACAACTGGGGATTTTATTATTATGCAATAGTGGGAAAATTGGTGCAACAACTGAGGGTTTTATTATTATGCAACAGTGAAATTCTGAGTACAATAGAATGATACCAAACTGACATTTTCTATTTGAGAGAAATACTGGCAAAATTTACTGAGTGAAATTACCCTCCCTCCAAGCAATCTTGGCTCAAACTGACAACTGAAAAACAAGTCGTCCAAATCATTTGCAAAGCTCTGCACCACCTTTGTGTAGACAACGACATGCTCAACCCAAAACTAATGCTAATCAAGTCGTCTTACTTGTTGCTGACTGGGGAAGTGTCTCTCTTGCCTACTGGAAAATCCTCTTGGCCTTGGAAACTGAAATGATCTCCTCTCCAGCTAAATTGAACTGCCTTCTTGAGGCACAGCTTAGTCCTTGCATGACCCCTTGGAGAGATAATTTAGCCTGCTCTCTTCTTGAGGCACTGCTTAGTCCCTTCACAACCTCCTAGAGAAATAATTCAGCCTCCTCTCTTCTTGAGGCACTGGTTAGTCCTTGCCAACCTCCTAGAGAAATAATTTAGCCTCCTCTCTTGCCTTTCCAGAACTAGGAAAGCTTCTTCCGGATCACTATCTCTGCCCCTCTCTAGCCCTGCATCCTCTCCCTGGCTCGAACTCTGCTGGATTGCTGGCTAGCTGGAACTGCCCAAGGAACTCACATTGTTGGCTCTCACTCACTGTTTTGTGTGTTTCTCCATCTACTCATCAACTTTTTCTTATAATCTACAGTTGGGATTCCAACGGCCAAGATTAAAACATAATCGATGGTCGCGATCATCTCTAGGCCGATTCATGTGAGCTTCTAGAGAATTCTCACCTTTCTTAGTTAATTACTATTAATTAACCAATTTTCCTAAATTTGAATTAAGAAAAATTTAAATGATGGTCAATTAATTTAATTGAGCTAATTGAGCCATCTCTAGCTAGAATTTCTAGAAACAATTTCTGGGTTCTGGAGAACTCTTGTGTTTTAGCCTCTTCACAAAGTTTCAAAACTGAACATCATCCGATGTTACAAAAACTAACACCCCCTTAAAAAATAATCACTATATAGTTTGGTGGGAGCATATGAAACATGTGATAAAACGTTTGGTGGGAGTATATGAAACATGTTTTATTCTCATTTAATTACTACTAATTAACCAATTTTCCTAAGTTAGAATTAAGAACAATTTAAATGATGGTCAATTAATTTAATTGAGCTATCTCTAGGTAAAATTTCTAGAAATAATTTCTGGGTTTTGGAGAACTCTTGTGTTTTAGTCTCTCCACAAAGTTTCAAAACTGAACATCATCCAATGCTACAAAAACTAACACCCCCTTAGAAAAGAATCACTATATAGTTTGGTTTCATCCAATGCTACAAAAACTAACACCCCCTTAGAAAAGAATCACTATATAGTTTGGTGGGAGTATATGAAACATGTGATAGAACGTTTGGTGCGAGTATATGAAACATGTGATAGAACGTACGTTCCATGAGGTGGTTTGGCCTTATGCACTTGATCCAAATATCCTAAAATGTGAAATAGAGGGCTTCTGCACATGCAACATTCATGAGCAATCATATTGGAAACAACACAAGTAGGAATGTGGTTGATGATAAATGTTACACAAGCAACTTCCTCGCCTGAGGAGGAAAGCTTGAGAGTGAAGCATACAAATGTCCTAAAATGTGAAATAAAGGGATAGCTGGAGATTGAAGCATATGAATGTCCTAAAATGTGAAATAGAGGGAGGAAAGATTCAAAGTGAAGCATACAAATGTCTTAAAATGTGAAATAGAGGGATATGTTGAGATTGAAGCATAGAAATGTCCTAAAATGTGAAATAGAGGGCTTCTGCCCATGCAAACATTCATGAGTAGTCATAATGGAGACAACGCAAACATTCATGAGCAGCCATATTGGAGACAACACAAGTAGGAATGCGGTTGATGATAAATGTTACACAAGCAACTTGTTGAAAAATCATAACGCGTGAAGAAGTTTTTGAGAAATCATAATGTGTGTAGATTAGGGTAGATTTTTCTTTCTTGATAGCTACTTGCTAATTTGTTGGTTTCATGTAACTACTTGTGAATTTGTTGGGTTCATTACTAACTTTCTATGTTCTCTTCTTTCATCAAGAAATTACCAAAAAGTACAAAACATAAAGATCAAAAGAGAAAAGAACACAAAAATTTAGGCTCCAAGGCAAGGTAAAAACCCAAGAAAATCCTCTTCTTATAGAATTAGATAAAAGTGAGATATCCCAGACCAATACTACCACATAGAACCAAGTCAACCCTCCTTCAATCCATCTCCAACAAGTTATAGTCAACAAAAGTAAACGCTGGTCAAGTCTTTGAATTCTGGTCTGTCCCTGAAATTTCAACCTCCTTGAAATCTCGTTGCCTGAAATTTCAGCCTTCTAACAGCTAGTCCTCTTCTTATAGAATTAGATAAAAGTGAGATATCCCAGACCAATACTACCACATAGAACCAAGTCAACCCTCCTTCAATCCATCTCCAACAAGTTATAGTCAACAAAAGTAAACGCTGGTCAAGTCTTTGAATTTTGGTCTGTCCTTGAAATTTCATCTTCCCTGAAATCTCGTGGTCTGAAATTTCAGCCTTCTAACAGCTCTGAAAAATTGTAGAAGATACTTGCACGCGTGATCATATTAGGGTAGGGAAAAAAACTTTTTTCCTCCTTTGACTTTGCTCTCTTCCTCTTACTTCATTGATTTTCTTCTTCTTCTTGCATACATAGAAATCAAATTTGTCTCCAAAATGTGGAGAACATTAGCCTTGCATGCATAGAAATCAAATTTGTCTCCAAAATGTGGAGAACATTAGCCAATATATATAGTTATTTGACCATATGAAGAGACACAAATTATGGGTTGGCCTACTTGTCCATGGAGGGCAAGGGCCGACTTGGTCTTGTGGTGACAAAATTGTTTCTTTTGACTCAAAATAAAAATTTTCGTTTCTTACAAATAGTCCCATTTAAGTGGGACATTCATTACGAAGTTTTCCCCTGATCCACACCTGTTTCCATTGGGGAAACGCAAAGAGGTATTGTGGAGCTCGACCCAAAGATAAGCATCATGTAACTACACCCAATGTCGACTTTGGAAAGATACAAAGCTAGCAGATGCAAGAGGTATTGTGGAGCTCGACCCAAAGATAAGCATCATGTAACTACACCCAATATTGACTTGGGAAAGATACAAAGCTAGCATATGCTCTAGCTTGTTTTTATCATTATCATGATGCTGGTCGTCTTACTTACAAATAGTCCAAATGGGACTTTGACTTATGACAAATTAAAAATTTTCATTTCTTAGAAATGGTCCAAATGGGACTTTTGACTCATGCCAAATTTTCTTATTGACTCAATAAACCATAGAAGCATGAAGAACATGCTTTGACTAGAAAATAATAATAATTATAATAATATATTTTTCTTCTTTTGTTTTTACATGAAGATCAAACATAGTTACACTTTTCAACACTCTCTTACCTAGTGAGGTATTCATGTTGACTCAACAACATACAAGGATACTCTCAAATTGAAATATTCTCATAAGAAGAGTTTGAATAATGTTGCAAGGGAGTGACTCCCCCCATTTGAATCGTTCTCGGAGTGCAATCCCGAAATTCGCTCCCGTCGTGCTCCCACAAAAAAAAATTCACTCCTTGGTTTTTTTCACAACTTTTTTGTCACAAAGATGTTCCAAAACACAATTTTTTTTCAAAGAAACAAGAATTTTTGAGTAGGGAAGCTTAATATTCAAGCTTATGGCCATTGATATGCAATTCATGGTAATGTTAAATTCTTAAAGTAAAAGTGACATTCTCCTTTACATTTCATTTTCATCCTTTTACTTGAATTTTAACATTACCATGAAATGATTAAGGATGTTTGAGAGTGGTTCCAAACTCATTATATTTCATTTTCATCCTTTTACTTAATTTTAACATTACCATGAAATGACTCGGGATGTTTGAGAGTGGTTCCAAACTCATTAGATTTCATATAGAGAAAGTAGAATTTTAGATCTCACTCAAAATCCAGTAGACTTATCAATTTTTCAGGATCTCAGGATTGGGGGGATTGCAATTTTTCTATTGGATTTTGTCATGTACTAGGGTATGGGACTCGTATTTAATCAAGAGCACCAAGCCCTTTGGTGACATTGGTTGTCGAACTCCTCTATCATGAACGTACTAAAAATGAACCCTTTCACTCAAACACAATTTTGACTTCACATGCTACATTTTTTCTATCTTATGTTAATTGCTTAGAGGGTGATATTAATGACACAGATCCCAAGATAGGCAATGATTTTGATGATATGATATGTTTGTAGCATGATTTTTTTGGATGCTAGAGGCCATTTAGAGCCTATTTGTTGATGTATTTTCAATTCAAAGATGGATTACACTCGATTCTATTTTGGTTATGTGCACCCTTACATGTTATATAAATGAGAACTTGTAACTTGTGGACGTGGTTGATGAAGATTATAACTTCTAGATGATTGATGTTATATGGCTTAATCTATGTTTTTATGCTTTTTTATATCTAATTCATCATTCTACATGCTTTTGTTGACATATATGCATTAAAATATATAAAAATATATATTATATAAAAATTCTCTCCCGATTCGTTCCCAAACCAGGAGCTTTGGAAAATGTCGCTCCACGTTTCCACTCTCGTTTCCACATAACCATGGTTAGGATTGGTAAGCATCATAATAACTAACATTGTCAATTACAAAATAGTAAGGCTTTGACTGACTAGCTCTATCTCTCCACTAGATTAGAGCACAATGTTGGGAGGCATACATTTGGACACCACCACTGCCTCTCAAGGCAGATGCCCCATCTGAATGTTCACTAAATATGTCCTTACATGACTATTACATACCTATAGGATTATTTTTATCTTGGATATCACCCTATCCTCAAACAATATCGGTCCTTAGGACTACCCTTATCTTGGATTCCTAATCTTGAAAGAGTATTAATCTTGAAAGAGTATCAGTCCTCGGGACTATTCCTATCTTGGATATCACCCAATCTTCAAGTAATATCGGTCCTCAGGACTACTCTTATCTTGGATTCCCAATCTTGAAAGAGTATTGGTCCTTGGGACTATTCCTATCTTGGATATCATTCCTCAAGGAGTATCGGTCCGAGATACTTATCCAATCCTCCATTATCCCTATTAGTTCCTTCACTAGGGTTACGATTGTTAGCCTTGACCATAGTGCATGACACATGGGGAATATAGTGTCCACCATCATTCCCTCGGTCCTCAGGACTATTCTTATCTTAGATATCATTCCTAAAGGAGTATCGGTCCCAGATGCTTATCTAATCCTCCATTATCCCTATTAGTTCCTTCACTAGGGTTACGATTGTTAGTCTTGACCATAGTGCATGACATATGGGGAATACGGTGTCCACCATCATTCCCTCTCAACCAGGGAGGTAATCTCACTCCCTTTCAAATAGGGAGAAACAACCACAATACTCATCAAAGCATCGACTACATGTCTTCCGTGGAGATCCGTTGTAGTTGTTGGGTTCTTATCCTATATCATAACAAGCTTCAACCTTCTTGGACCTTTCGTGTAATCAAGTAGTTTCATCAAACATCTTATGGAGCCAGACTCTTTCAACGTTGATCACATAAGCCTTCACATACTCTGATCAGGTTTTGCCTTCATCCCTTTTTCAAGAAATTATATCATCTTCCACTAATCATCAATATATCTAAATCAGCAATAGTACCTATCAAAGCAATCAATGTAGAGCCTAAAATCAATAGTACCTATCAAAGCAATCAACGTAGAGCCTATGATAGCTCCCTCTTTTCAATTGACGAAGGTGAACATCTTCTAGATTAGTATCACAGCCATCATATCATGAAGTGATCAACAAACTATCTCATGATTTTTTGTATCAATTTGTTGTCTTTCCTGACTTTATAGTGTACACACTCTTGTTCTAGAAGTTATATCATATCCTGAACATTATGATGTCATTTCCTGGCTTAATAGTGTACACACTTTTGTTATATATTCTTCCTAGAAGTTATATCATATCCTGAACATTATGATGTCATTCCTCAACTTCTATCATATCCTGAACATTCCTCAACTTCTATCATATCCTGAACATTATGATGTCATTCCTCATTATTAGAGTGATGTTACTCCCAAATTTTAAGTTGTAAGATCAATGATTTTGTGCTTTTAGCTCCCTCTGAATTTAACTTCTTTCACATTATATGGCTTCACATTTTTCAAGAAATCATATTAGCTCCTAATCACTAATAGTATCTTTTTAGCTCCCTCCGAATTTAACGTCCTTCACATTATATGGCTTCACATTTTTCAAGAAATCATATTAGCTCCTAATCACTAATAGTATCTCTATCAGCGTCAAGATTGTAAACCAATCAAAGCTCCCTCTTTTTGACTAAGATAGGTGAACTTCTACTCAACTTCTTCTTCCTTCTTCTTAATCTTCATGCTTTGCCACGTTTTTTCAATTAACTGTTAATCAATCTTAAATAGTTCTTCTATTGCCCTGCAACCTTGCTTAGAAGACTATGAAAGAACAAAAAGGGCAAAGTGCATAAACAAAATAATAGTAACGATTAAAGAAAGAATATTTATCCTATTGAGGATAGTCAACTCTTTCTCCTTAATCTTCATGCTTTGCCACGTTTTTTCAATTCTTCTAATTATTAGTCAATCTTAAACAGTTCTTCTATTGGCCTGCAACCTTGCTTAGTGTTCTTCTATTGGCCTGCAACCTTGCTTAGAAGACTGTGAAAGAACAAAAAAAGAAAGAATATTTATCCTATTGAGGAGAGTCAACTCTTGGACCTTTTCATTAGCTTTTCCTCTCATCAGCATGATGTCATTCCTCTCAATCTCAGGAGCTAGGTTTTCTTTTTACGGCAAAATCAATTACTTATGGTTTCTATTTAGGGTTTCCTTAACTCAAACCTTAGCTAAGGTTTATAAACCCTAAAACAAACTGCAAGTTCTACAAACCCTAGGCTCTTCATAGTCATTAAGATATACTCAAGTCTCCCTCTTTTTGACTAAGGTAGGTGAACTTCTACTCAACTTCTTCCTTCTTCTTAATCTTAATGCTTTGCCACATTTTTTCAATTCTTTTGACTGTTAGTCAATCTTATATAGTTCTTCTATTGGCATGCAACCTTGCTTAGAAGACTATGAAAGAACAAAAAAGGAAAAGTGCATAGAAAAAATAACAGTAACAATTAAAGAAAGAATATTTATCCTATTTGAGGAGAGTTCCTTGTCCTCTCATCAGCATGATGTCATTCCTCTCAATCTCAAGAGCTAGGTTTTCTTTTTACGACAAAAACAATTACTTAGGGTTTCTATTTAGGGTTTCCTTAACTCAAACCTTAGCTAAGGTTTATAAACCCATAGGGTTTCCTTAATTCAAACCCTAGCTAAGGTTTATAAACCCTAAAACAAATTGCAAGTTCTACAAACACTAGGCTCTTCATAGTCATTAAGACCTACCATTCAAGAATTGCAAAATTCTACAACCATGCAAATCGATTTGGATGGATTAGATGCAAAACCCTAGAGACACTATTGACAAGACTTTTATACATTTCATTTCTTGATCTCAAGCCCTAGAAAGAATATTTATCCTATTCAGGAGAGTCAACTCTTGGACCTTTTCATTAGCCTTGTCCTCTCATCAGCATGATGTCATTCCTCTCAATCTCAAGAGCTAGTTTTTCTTTTTACAGCAAAAACAATTACTCAGGGTTTCTTTAACTCAAACCGTAGCTAAGGTTTATAAACTCTAAAACACAATTTCCTTAACTCAAACCTTAGCTAAGTTTTATAAACCCTAAAACAAACTGCAAGTTCTACAAACCCTAGGCTCTTCATAGTCGCTAAGATCTACCATTCAAGAATTGCAAAAATTCTACAACCATGCAAATTGATTTGGATGGATTAAATGAAAAACCCTTAATTGCAAAATTCTACAACCATGCAAATCAATTTAGATGGATTAGATGCAAAACCCTAGAGACACTATTGACGAGACTTTCATACATTTCATTTCTAGATCTCAAGACCTAGATTTTATATGTAATGAAATAAATCTATGCAATGAAGTACTTGGTGTGCTACCATATCAACAATCCCTTATATGTCACTGTCTCTAATCTATATTTATGTAGACCCTTTTACTATCTTTTAAATGATCATCAACATAGATCATGAAATGCACACACAAAAAAAGATACATACCTTTTTCCACCTTACCTTCTTCTTGCAAGGATATGATCTTCTAACTTATCTTCAATGTCATGTCCCAACTTTCAATGGTGCCTCAACTCCTTTAAACACATAATTTTTTTTGAGCTACTTGCTTTGTCTTGATGTACATTGTCTATTAAAGAGTATTTTCAGACTTTAGTATTAGATAGGTTGGATTCATGGTGTAGTTCATCCCTCCTTTATATATGAGAAGGGACTTCAATATTAGAAAGGTCGGATGATGGTGTAGTTCATCCTTCCTTTATATATGAGAAGGGACTTCAATATTAGATAGGTCGGATGGGACTTCAATATTAGATAGATCGGATTCATGGTGTAGTTCATCCTTCCTTTATATATGAGAAAGGGAGTCTTAATGGCATGACAACTATACTTGATTATAGAGTAACTTTCCTCACATCCCTTCTTGCTTCTATGTCTTAGATGTATGTGATGGTAAACTCTAATTGAATTGATAGTGGATAAGAAGTGTGGATGCTGCCTCTAATAACAGTTCCCACAAACATCTAGATCTTAGAGTCTCGCATTACAATAGAGCTCAAATGCCACTTCAGAAAAATAAAGAGTTCCCACAAACATCTAGATCTCGGAGACTCGCATTACAATAGAGTTCAAATGCCATTTCAAAAAAATAGAGAGAAGATGTCACTGGAGTTGTATTGCATACGTCTTTGTGCCATTTGTTCAAATTTTTATGCCACAGAGAACGTTGCCATTGATGTCTCAAATATCTCAATGGTATGGAGTTATAGATGACTGGGGTGAAAAATAGAGAGTTCCCACAAACATCTAGATCTCAGAGACTCGCATTACAATAGAGTTCAAATGCCACTTCAGAAAAATAGAGAGAAGATGTCACTGGAGTTGTATTGCATACGTCCTTGTGCTATTTGTTCAAATTTTTAGGCCACAGAGAATGTTGCCATTGATGTCTCAAATATCTCAATGGTACGGAGTTATAGATGACTGGGGTGTTTGTAGAGTGTTCAGATGCCTTTAGATATGATCCACATAGTTTTGTTTCCTTCCACATACTATTTAGGTTCAGCAAGGTGATCTCCTTATGCTTTGCATATGTCCCAAGAATGCTTCAAGTGTAGTCCTTCTTTGAATGGAGGTAGGGTTTTTGTGGTCTTCTTCTTCAAAGTGGTGTTCCTTATAGATGATGTGATCCTTGTGATGAGAAGAATGGTCATCCTTGATGCTTCTTAGTTCTCCACGATGATCTCCTTCTGCTTGGCCCTTATGTATCCATCTTCAATGGAGTGATCTTCAAGCTTCCTTTCCTTGTTGTAGTCACTTTAGCTCTGATACCATGTTGAGAAATCTAGGGGCAACTAGATTAGGTGATATCTCTTACTTTGATAACTACTTGTGATGCCATTTTACTTAACTTCATTAGCTTCTCCTTCAACTCAATTATTATTGTGTTTTCTATCATCAAACAACTACCAAACAATAAAGATCAATGAGACAAGAGGACATAGAATGTAGGATGTAAGCTAGGGCCAAAAACTCTCCTCTTGAGAGGAAAACCCACAAGAGTTCTTCTCTTCTTATAGAACTTCAAATAACGAATTCCAAGACCTAAGACCCTTGTCAAAGACCCTTCCAAGACCGAGTCAATCATTCCTCCTTGATGAGATTTCCTTCTAGCAACTTCGATTGCAACAA
>APFE030511567.1:2741-15504 GCA_000404065.3 Pinus taeda
GACGGTTCATTCTCTCCTCGGTATTACCGACACTTGATTCGTGGCTTAACACCCGATTGGTCCATGATCTCTATTTAAAGAGAATGGAGGGTCATTTGTAGGTTAACTGTTCATGAGAGAAGCTTATGTAAAATTTCATTTTTTATTAATCAATTGCCTAAAGTGGCCGCGTTGGCTCAGGCCATGGACTGTTTCCCTCTTTGAGGGTTTTAACCACGTCAAAAATACTGGTGTATTGATCTGTGATCTGTTTGTGAGCGGTGTCCTTTGGTGTTCGGTCTGAGGAACTTACCCTGTAAATTCCTACAAGAGATAGTAGTTTTGTCTAAGATTTTCCTACCAGGAATCAAGGAATAGAAATCACACTTTTTAGTCCAAAAAGTGCAATCTCAATTCTAGAGTGCATATTTCACCCCAAAAACTACGATCCCCCCTAAAAATAGGTTAGTACCTGTGATTTTAGGGTTTCCAGGTTTTTATCAGATCTGTTTCTAGGTTTTGTCGAGAGCTATGTGTTGGGTTGTTTGAACTCTGTCTCATCCTTCTTAGGCCTTGATCTACTCTGATTTACTCATCAAAGTGGAATTTATCCCCTTAGGGCTTCTAGTACGCTTCCACCTTTATAGGAGGAGTTTAGCTGAGTAAGATGTCTGAGTTTCTCCAACACTTTTAGCCATATTTTCCAGATCTGTACCCTTTTCTTTTAGATCTCCAAAGATAGGATGCTCCCATCAATGGTTTCATATTAAACCTTGTTTGGTCATTAGCCTTAGGGTCCCATCGGTTGCCCTAGGGTTTACACCCATCTCCCTATCTTTTTGTAGTGATCTTCCTCTCTGGTATTTTGTTGTTGCTACACCACTTTCTAGTAGCCTAGTGTCATTTCATCCTAGTCACACTGACACTTAGATCCCTTGAACTTTTTAGTGTGTTTTCAGTTGATTTCACCACCAACCAGCACAATGTTTGAAAATTGAGTTTGGATGGGGTTTAGTTAATGGTTTTGTTGTTCATGTACTGTTGTTAATTTTAGTTTATTTTCAACAATATTTTTTCTTTTTTACGAACATGATTTGGGCTTAATCAATAAATACAGTTGCACACACAAGCACACCTTAAGCGAAGGGAAGTTGGTTTACACCCCAAATGTCCCAAATTTTGAGGGTAATTCTGGAGAGGATCCTACCGATAATGTTCACTCCTTCCACATGTGGTGTTCATCCAACTCCATTAGCAATGACTTCATTCGTTTTCAATTGTTCCAAGAAATGCTCACTAGAGATGCTACAAAATGGTATGTAGGATAGCCTGCCACATTTCATTCCATTTTCGTGATTCCTGGTAAATTGTTCCTCTCATATTTCTAGCTACCTCTCCGATATGACACTGGTAAAAAGATACTGACCTCATTTCGTCAGTCCTCTGCCACTCGCCTTTCCGACCATGTTCAAGTGTGGTATAGAAGGAGGAGCACATGTCGTATCCCACACTTCGAAGAACGTTTCTATCAAGATTTGTTTCTCAAGAGCCTTTCAGCACCATTTGAAAAAGATGTCGCGTCCCATTTTCCTCAGACTAAGGAAGAAGCTCTCCAAACTGCTCTGAGATATGACCTGATTTATGTGCAATCTGGTTCTGTCTATACCGTCATTCCAAACCTTCCCCGTCGTAAAGGTTCCAATGCACCGGGGGAATCTCAAGTTGCCCACAGTATCATTGGAACCCTTTCACATCCTTCCCCATATACTCAGCAAAGTTATGGCCATCCACAGGGGGGCACTAGTTCTTTCAACATTTATGCCCCTCCTGCTAGCAACATGTTTTCAGGGCGCCAACCTATCTACCAAAACATTGCTCCTCCTTATGAACAATCGAGCACCCAAACACCTCAAGCATTAACACCGCTGCCTCCCATGCATCCTCAGCCGCTGCAGTTACTGCCCCCTTGGGGTTAGGTGTTTGCACAGCAGAGGGCAACCAATCCCCAAAATTTGAAGAAAAATAATACAGGGAAGGGTAACAAGTCTAACAAGGGTAACCAGGGTAATCAAGTTAATAAACCTAGTGAATCCCAAGGGAACCAGCCTAACACCAACAACCAGCAACAGGGAAGCCAACCCAAGAAAACAAGTCTATTCGTATGAAAAAGCCTAGTGCATGTTGTGGTGTACATGGCCATTATACACATGAGTGTCCTATCTTACCCTGGATGCGCCAAATGTGGGAAGCTCAAGAAGCTTCTAGAGGCCAACAATTGCCTCAGAATCTTGCACCATATCAACCAACAATGCTTACAATTCCTTTCCCTCAACAAGGATTTATTTCTTCTCAACCTCACCCAGGTCAAGCAGCCCACCCTCCCCAACCTTATGGTCCTGGTGACTACTAGATCCTCATGATGAGCTCTAATGAGGTTAATCCCTCTGATATCAACTTGCAAGCTCAATCACGTCAATATGATAAGCCATCAACTTCGTCTGCCACTGAGTCCAAAGCCAAAGCTTCTACTGAGCTTCTTATGACATCAAATGTGATATTACAAATCCCTCAACCTAAAGCTGAGGCAATTCCCAAGATCCCAAAGGGACCATTACGCCATAACACGACTTCTAACTGAGTTGCCCATACATACAGTATGGTAGATAACTTGGCACAATCACCTGCCACCATGTCAATGCTGGATATACTCCATTCATGCCCATCTCAAAATAAAGCTCTAATAGCTTCTTTGGGCATATTAGATCCTTCTGATGATTGTTTGATTGTCTTCCCAGTTGATGCATCATAACATCCCCCATTGCCTTGCTCTGTTGCTTTCTATGTACTAGTCCGAGTCTGTAATGTCATCATCTCCTGATGTATTACTGACGATGGTTCATCCACCTATGTGATGTTCTCTACCATTTGGAAAAAACATTTAGTCACCTGATTTGTCCCCCTCCACCATCACTTTGCATGCTATGGACAAACACTCCTCCTAGCCTCTTAGCATGTACCACAACTATCTAGTGACCCTTGCAGGCAAGACTATCCATGTAGATATTGAGGTTATTGATGCCCCTTTAGATTAGAACATTCTCTTGGGTCATAGTTACACATATTCCATGTCAGTTGTCGCATCTACAATTTTCCGCAAGATGTGCTAACCCCATGAAGGGAAGATCGTTACCATAGATCAGTTGACTTACTACGAACCGACATCTGTGATGTCCCCCGAGTCTATTATCTCATCAATGTTAGATAAGAAGTCTTCAACTCCTCTCACTGGTGTTTCACCGAGAGTTTATAAAGATTCCTCATTATTGGGTTCTTTCCTTGGTCCTCCCCCTCTCATCTTAGAGCCTAAATCTTTTAGCATCACGGGTTGTCCTCAAGTAGTCTGGTACATTTGATCCACAACGAGCTCCTCCGCACCGTGCGGCTACCATCCCAGCCGAGCCATTTAGATCCACCCCCTAGGACTTCCTCCATTTTTGGGTGCCTCTCCTATCTTCCCACAGGAACTGTTCCTCCAGGTCTCAACCATCCAGTCGTTGTTCCGCTAGGACATTACCTTGCAAGCTAGATACCTTTCTTATTTCCCCCTCCCGCAATATTTTATGTCCCTGTCATGGCTTCATTGGTCCTTCCTAAAATGACTTTAGGGATCGTCGTATGGTACATTGATCCCCTTACAAGCATTCTTCCTGGTCAGCTAAGACCTTATCATGCTCTGACCCTGATTCAACTAGTCCCTACAGTCCCTACCACTACTTTAGTTCCATCACAACCTCATGAGAAACCCACTCTTGTTGTGAAAGCATCTGGATAGGATGAAAAAGCTAAGAGGAAAGAGCCTAAGGACAAGTCTCCCCAACCTCCTCCAGTACACAAGACCCTAAAGTCGTCACCTCTGTGCGCTTTGTGTAAAGTTGTGGGGCACTCGACCAATAATTTTCCTGAGCTTCCTCATCTCAAACCATTGGTTCATGAAACATTCCCTGAGTCAAATATCCCTAAATTCCACGTTAACTTACTGGTTCCACCCAAGAAACTCATAATGTTACGCAAAAATCACCCTTGAACCCTATGTGATCATCATGGTGACTACTCCCATTGTTGCCCTCATCTCAACGAATTTTATGATTTCCTTAAGGAACTTCGCAAATACGAGACCACTCATAATGGATCACCTTATCCTCTTCCTATGGATTTTTGTACCAATATTAAACCACAATAGGGGGAATCCAGTCCCGCCATCGTGATCCCTTCCCCAGATGTCGAGATGATGGACACCACGGGCCATATCCATTACTTGTCATCATCCTTGAGTTTCTCGTAGGCAATCCTTTCTGAGGATTCTTAGCGCACTTCTATTCAAACTCTTTCGATAGAATCCCAGGTCTCAACATACATAGATCCTTCATCTACTATCTCGTCGTCTACCATTCCATATGATGCATATGTGAACCTTCTTTCTCAGGTTGATGCACTAGGTACTGCACCGCATGATGTAGTCAATATTCCTCTCAACCGCTCATCTTCCATTTTGATGAGGACATCATGGAAGCTATGTCTATCCCTAATTACCCTTGCACTTAGGCAAGGGGGAATATTTTTTGGAGGATTCTAAAGGTCATCTACTTCCTAATAATCCCAATGCAATCTACTTAAAGAAAAATTTCTCATAGCTTATCTCTTTGATTTGCATGTCTTTATTTCTGTCATGAAGTTTGATAGGATGCATCATCTCGTATGTCATCTTTTGCACCTTTAAGATGGATCCATCATCCACACCATATATCGGTCATGTTGATGGTGCATGTCGCTTCTCTAGGAATATAGCCTGGATAGCCTGGGCATTTTTGCCCCCTTGCATACATTAGTCCTTTCGAACGACGTGTGCATTGGATCTACCACCAATAACCAGGCCGAATATGATGCAGTGATAGGTTTGTTAGTCGATTCCCTTTCTCATTGCGTCCTTCATCTTCATGTTTGTTTATATTCCTTGCTACTTGTCATGCAATTGAATGGTGTGTATCATGTGCATAACCAAGTCTTTGAAACCATTACTTTTAGTGAATTGAGGCTTCTGTGATCCATAATAATTGAAATAAGAACTTTGGTGTAAAGTCAAAGTTAGTCGTTGATCAAGTTAGCCGTTGGAGGCTCTGCTCAGACTATTTAACATGCAAAGCTGGATCTGTGTCTTTAACTTGTCCTGATGATGAACCACACTGGTTGGTTCGAAACGCATCGACAAAGGTATTTCTACATGTGATTTATGTCAGAGTTCTTCTTTGAACCATTACTTTTAGTCAAGTTCCTAGAGCCCAAAATAACTATGTAGATACCATTGCAAATAACATTCCAGATTTGCATTTATCACATGTATACCGCAAAAGACAACCATAAACAAAACACATGGCAAACCATCATCGTCATATAAAAATACATAATCGTATTATGTATCATATAAGTGTTCGGAGCCCATAGCTCTAAATACATCCGACATGCCCATAACATGTTACAAAAATCAAGATCAAAGGGACCCACATGTCCCCATATCTATTCACTATCTGAAGGATCATGCACCAAAGGCTCTGTCCCACCTGCACGTAGATCACGTACAACATGACCATCCATCACCATGTGCCGCATGATACCTCACCACTCTAAGGGAAGGTCGTTACACTCATATATGTATCTATCATCTAGCTAATGCCACCCGTGCTTGGAAACTCTACTCAAGAGTACCCCACATCTACGGTGGAGATAAACGAGTAGCACACTATCCTCTAGACCTTGACAAGATGGCGATGTTCCCCAATCTGCAGCCACAGGCGCTGCGGATCGTCCTACATTTCTTGCCGGTTTTACTGGTGCTATGTCTCCATACCACATATTATACACTTAGTACCATATACATGTGATAAAAATATGAAATGCACCATAAAAATATCAACTTAAAAATTATTGTTTGGTCGCCATGCTTACCTGAGCGAAAGTGGAAAGTTAGGATCTCCCTGATAGTTCATCCCACTTGAAGTATAATCGTAAATCTAGAGGGGCATCTGATCCCAATGTGCAAAAAATGTGGGTTGGAACACCCATCTGACTCCTTGTCCTCCTCTCCACAGTAGCTGCCCCCAGTGGCAGATTCTGGGCTCTTGTGGGCCCCCATATCGGATCTATACATGAGGAAGGATGGTGGGTAACTTCTCAAAGAAGAATGCACACAATACTATACCAAAATCATAGTCATGGCTCACCTACATAGACTTAACTATTGTTTCACCAATGGCAACATCATCTCGGCCCACCCACAGTAGGTCCTAGCCAAAACACTCTCAACTAGCATCATCTACCCACCAGTGATGTGGTGGAATGCATGGCTCCCCAAGACCCGTAGCATAGCTGTGGAAACAACCTGTGTCTTTAGTGGATCTAAATCACCAATCAGGATAGTCATGCCCTTCACATGCACATCCTGTGGAAAATGGCACTCCACAAACTCTATAATGTTCCTCTCACAAGGAAACACCAGAAGGATATCCCCCACCACTCTAAGGGGAGGGAGTCCGGTGAAGAAATAAATATCCTGTAATGTGAGCTCAATATTTTTCCCCTACATGACAAATACCCCTTGGTCTAGATCCCAATAGCTCACAATTCTCAATAACAAGGGCTCACCTACCCTCATCAATGGATTCTCTACCAAATTGAGAACCCCATAGCGAGCCAATGCCCCTCGAACCCCCTGATCCATCTGAATCTTAGATCGGAGGGTATCGAAGTCTCACTCACACCAGTTGATTTTTAGCTCTGCCATGCCTGCAAAACACCACATGTCTTGTCAGTTGAGAGAAGAAAACACTGGTCTACACTAATCAACCTACAACCCCCAACAATCAAGAAAACCACCCCTCTTTTCAGCCCCAAATCGCAGTTTTATGCCGAGAAAGTGTGAGCTCGTAGGTTTTCACCTGTTTCCTATGATCTAAATCACACTTCTAGGCATAAAAAGTGTGATTGGACCATGAAGAGGAGGAAGGGTCTCCTAGGGAGCTCCCAGGAGCCAAAAATCACAAAATAAATAATTGAAATTGAAGAGATGAGTAAGGCCACCTACCTGAAAGTCGCAGATCCTAATTTTGATGGTTGGTTTGTCTGCTATGATCTCCGTGAGATTTAGGGCCTTTTTCTCCTCTCCACATTTACCACAACTCACTTAAAAAATGAATTCCAATTGGAGGGAAAATGTCCTTTCATAGAAAAATAAAAAATAAAATTGTTGCCTACTTTGACCAAACAACAGCTCAACTTGATGAACCATCAACATCATTGGAAATATCTCATCGAGTATTATAATGAGTCTTTCTCAGTTTTGGATGATTTGAAACTTCACTAGGAAGCCATTTTTCCAAGAAGGGTCACTTCATCGCCACTTAAAATTGGATTTCTTCATATGCAACACTTGTAATTTGGGGACCACCTTCCCTTGGAACTTGTCATCTCACGTGTCAATTTTCGTCATGTGTAACCATCATTTACTCATTTTTTCATGGTCCCCACCGGGCCTATTCTATGTGGCAGTGTCATCGAGTCACCCTTGTTCAGAGCATCCGCGATGAGTCACCCTTGCATCCATGGAGTTTTTTTCCTATCCCATTATATCATATCATAGTATTCCATCCATATTTTGATATCGTTCATTCCGTCTTGCCCATTTTGGCCTCCAGTGATATTGTTTGCATCCCATTTGGAGTTGAGTTAGTCGATACTAGGTCAACCATGAACTTTATGCTATGACAAGGGAAGTCGTCTATTTGTTGCTCAATCCATCATTTTCCATTATCCTTGGTGTCAGTCCATTAGTTACATTACTATTTTCCCTCATACCTTAGTTGAGGATCCTCATTGCCTCACCTATCATGGGCCCTATTCTGTTGACATCAACTCATTTATTCCATAAGAATGACCTAAAGGGCAGTCTATCTTGGTTCCAACTTCCATTCTCATTCGGTTATTTGGATCGAGTAGAGGGACTCATTATCTCCCTTTGACTTGGTTGTTTCATGTTCGTGATCCATACACTCGATGGTCCAGTGATGCAACAGATTGTACCAGTGGTTTCTAGGTGTGCATGAGATGTTTGAGACCTCATGGGGGGGGACCCTTTAGGTAGCCCCCCACATGCTCGGATGCATTATTATGCTACAACCTTAGATTCAATTCTGCAAATAAATGGGTTTGTTTCCTACCAATCAAAATGTTCATAGCATGCACATCTACTTCAGATGATCCATTTAGTTTTGCAGATACCTTCCTTGTTCAAGAGGGCTTCTTCGGTTGTTCTACCCCCCCTCCAACCCATTTTTTGAGGGAAGGGCCATTATATCTCATGCAATCAGTTCATATTATATTCAATCCAGGCTCATATTTTTTCAAATGAATTATATATATGGGATATTTTGTATTATTTTCTGACTTAGTTATGCCAACATCTCATGTACCATTCAGCATGTACTTCATTGCTCAGTTTGATGTTTCTTAGCACACCATTATTTTTGTACTAAGTTATCTCAGAGGGTATATGTATGACTCCCCTCCCTCATTCAGGTCCGGTACAACAACATAAAAGGTTACTTGAATTGGTCTTGCCCCCTCTGTCCCTATCCTCCTGTTTCAGTTGTATTGTTCTCTCTCTCTCTCTCTCCACTTTGTTGTGTAGTGATTGTGTCTTTACAACACAGTTCGGTCATATGTTTTCCTCCTAACACTTGTATGTTGGGGGGAAATATGTTATCACCAAAATATTGATCATCTAGCCTAATTTACTAAATGGATCGAACTACACCATGTAAAGTGAATTTTACAATAGTAAAATTTCTTTCACTGTGAAAAATTACTTAATAAACCACCTTTGTTAAGTAATTTATAATTAAACTCATGCAGAATAATTAAATAAATCACTATTTACTTGATTTCCTTCTAGGAATAATTAATTAAACCATTGTTCGATTATTATTCCTTGTCATATTTGACCCAATTATGAAAATTCAACAGATAAATTATTAATTATCTTATTTTTCTCTAGGAATAATTAATTATTATTCCTTGTCAAATTTGAAAAATCCCTTGGGAATAATTAAATAGATCATTATTTATTTATTATTTCTAAATAAAAGTTTAAATATTTTTTCCCTCCTAACCAAATACAATAAAATATTCTAAGTGGTTATTCCAAGAATGGGGTTAATAATATTTTGTTATTGCTCATTATTCAAGTATAACTCAATATTTTTTTATAAATACAAGGGTTTTCCATTCATTATTCACTTTTGACTATTTTTGTTGTTGCACTCACTATTGTAACTCTGATTATTTTCATTGATGAACTCCATTTCTCTACCATTTGAGTTCCCATTAAGCTCAAACACTTTATTTGTTGGGTTTTCACATTATAGAGGAGAGAGACTCTAAATAAGGTAAAGATGTTAGAGGATAGCCAAGAACCCATCCCATAGAGGGGGACAGGTAACATTTATTTGTTCCCTTCATAGGTGTTATAATAAAATCTATTCTTTTTATATATGGATTATTTGAGTTATTATTGTTTCTTTTTGTTGTTTAACTATGATTGTGGCATAGATTAGGACTTTCGCAGGTTTTGTTTCTATCATTTGTTGCAGATCTACAATTTTTAGCAGCCATTTATATTATTGATACTGTTTATCATCCACAGTCTTAAGTGGGTTCTTTTTGTACATCTTTGAGAAGAAAACACTACAAGAGAAAGAATTTTGGAAAATGGGTGGAGCAAGGACCCTTGAAACCCTCAGGCTTTGGAAGAGAAATGTGGCCTCCAAGTGATCAATCTCCAAATTTGGGTATGGGTTCAACCTCAATCCTAGGATGAGCTTGATTAAAAAATTTATATTCTTCCTTGGGATCAAGTTTAGAAACTCGATCTTCCAACCTTTTCAATTTGACCTCTTTTACCTCCAATGAAATCAATCCACAATTATTTCAAGGAGACACTTTAGATCTATGAGAAAGTTAAAAATGGCGTCAAAAGGTAGGGTCTCCTCCTTAGATTTAAATGATCTAGCCTCTTTCCAATATAGATTACAAAAATATATTCATACCATTGATCTTGAAATGAAATGGATATAATCAAATATGATACTTGTGCTCAGAATTTAGCCTTTGAACCCTTGGTGTTTGACCCACTAGAAGGAGTTGAACTCTTCCATTGGATTTCTATACACCTGTAATCAAATTATAGTCAAGATGGTAGTAATTCCTACAACAAACCTCACAGCCTTGCAATACAATTGAAAAGAGACCCTCAAATATTATAGGGGTTCGATCTCAACCTCGTAAACCTGAATGGATAATAAATATGGTAAAGTAGACCCAGGTCCAATCTACAAATTTGGCAAAGTAATGTTTTCCCTTTTGTTTGCAATAAAATAACTCTCAAAATAATGCAGAAAATTCTCCTTCCAATCAATCGAAAAATAGAACCAACTAGGATGATACAAAATACCATCGAAGATGGAAATGTTGGCTAGGGTGAGCATAAATTCCACCAAAGTTCCCTGCATGAAACCTCCAAATAACCATGCAATTTTCCAATGGAACCCTCAGGCTGTCGGGATGCACAACTTTGATACCACTGTAATTACCCAATCATCAAAATTTTAATCAGTTGTGGTACATTGTAGGTGTTCTAATAACATTCTTGTAGTAAAAACACCGAACATAGTAAAGATTTTAGAATGCGGCCTCTTATTTATGTAAATAAATATAAACAAAATTACATGCCCATAGAAGCACTACTAAAGCTCATGCTTTGGCATGTATGGCTTCCCATCAACAGAGAAATTAAAGATGCTGAAGCACAATCTTAGATCCTCGATGGATCCACTAGAGAAATTACTCCCATGGGGATTTCGTCCTTGGGATCAACTAGAACTTGCCTTGACAAGCTCTGAACAAAAGAAAAATAGATAAATAACTCTCGATGATTACATTGTTAGGCTCCTATCCCCTTTTATATGCTTCATTGAATCTCTAGAGACTTTATTTTATTGTTTTCACTCGAAAAACAGAGGCAAATACCATGGGTCAATGCCATGGGCAACTACCATGGTAAATACCATGGGTAGATTCCTAAAAGCATCAACTTAATAGAAATTACTCATCAAAACCACAAAGTATGTTATTTTTATTGAGAATATTGAGCACATGGAAAGATGCTTGTTAAAGTGGATGCTAGAGAAATCCCTAATGCATAGGTCTAACAATAACAAAAATTGTGTTACCTTTTGGGTGATTTTCTTAAGAATCCTAACTATGTCTTAAAAATGTAGCTCGGGGCATTAAATTTAAATGATATTCCTTATCGATTTTAGGATTGGGATGAGAGAGAGATAGGAGATATTATCTATTCTAAAAATAAACATCTTTTCACTTGTATCTTTTCCATACATAATGTCTCTTTTTCATTAATTAAATGGACAACCTTATTTCCTTAATTCTTCATGAGAAACCATCCTTCCAAGAGGGATTAAGGCCATTTCTAGACAAGTAAGGCCACTTAGTAAGTCATAGATTCAAAATCCAATGACTCTGCTATGATCTCACCAAGATTTAGTACCTCTTACTCTTCTCTAAATTCTCCAACAAATCAATGTACAAATGAATTGGAATTGGGAGCAAGAAGCCCTTTTATAGGGAAAACTCTAGTTTCTTTTGGCCATTAGGAGTAAATTGTAGCTCGATTTGACAAACCATCAGCACTGTTGGAATTCTCTCACTGATCTCTGCAATGTTTCTCCATGTTTCTCCTAATTTGAAACTTTGCCACAAAGCCATTTTTTCCATGAGGTTTCACTTTGGCGCATTAAATCAAATCTCTTAATATGAGTCACATGTACTCTCGTACCACTTTTCCTTTGAACTTTTAGAATTATGAGTCAAGTTCTGTCACGAGTAATCACTATTTACTCATTCTATTATGGCGCGTTGTGGGCCTTTCCCATGTGGAAACATCATATAGTCACCTTTCTTCAAAGCATTAGAGATGAGTCACCCCTACATCTATGGAGTCTGTTCAAAGTCGCATTGAGTCCTGTTACAATGTATTATCCATCTATCTGTCACATTCATCCCATTTTTCTTATATTTGACCTCCATCTTGTTGAAAATAATACTGAGAGGGGGGGTGAATCAGTATTATCTAGTTCTTTTAAAAAATCTTCCTTATTTACACGTTGAATTATTTTTCATATCAGTACCATGAAATAATGAGCAAGAAAAACAGACAGTCACATCAAAGAACACCAGATATAAGGTGGAAACCCAATGTGGGTGAAAACCACCTGCTGCAATATGTCTCTATCTTCTTTCAAATTTTAGAAACTCCTTTTATAATGGTCTTGTACTGGTGCAGTCCTTTACCAGTACGCAGGCTGCAACCTGCAGAGAGCTACAACTCTCTCTCGTTTCCAGTCTCTCCTGGAAGGGAGCTACAACCCCCTACTTCTTTTCTTTCAAGGACCACTTTTCATAAATTTTCAAACTGGATCCATAAACATCAAATGATCATCAAGTACCAGTAATTCACCCAGATAACCAGATCCACAATAACAGTAAACTAAACCCATAACACCTTATCAACAAAAATTCAGTCAATAAAATATCTTAAGACAGATACGCAATTCCTTTTCTCTGGCCTGTGGCGCCTCCACACTGCGCCTTCTTTGGCGCC
>APFE030511573.1:1317-35635 GCA_000404065.3 Pinus taeda
GAAGAGCAGTCATGGAAGCGGGACTAGCCACTCTAGAACGTTTATTGAAAACATTAACAACATTAATCCCCAAGAAATCTATACTGTCTTGAAATAAAACCATCTTCTTCTCAGAAAGGATTATACCATGCTTTTGAACTTCAGTCAAGAAAATTTCTAAATGCTTGAAATGTGTTTCAATATCTGGACTATGTACAAGAATATCATCAATATATGTTACAATAAAATCATACTTCCCAAAAATAAAATCCATTCGTCTCTGAAAGAATGCAAGGGCATTTTTGAGGCCAAATGGAACCACCTTCCACTGATAAAAACTTGCAGGGCATGTGAAGGCAGTTTTGTGTCTATCCTCTTCTTGGATTCGTATTTGGTAGTATCCAGATTTCATATCGAACTCACTGAATACTTTGTTGTTTTGGATTTTTTACATGACAGTTTCTGGTCTTGGTAAAGGGTGATCAAAACCCTGAGTTATGGCATTCATAGGTTTATAATTGATTACCATTTTGGGCTTACCTCTAACTATTTTTGAATGATTTCTAACCAGAAACACTGAACAAGAGTAATGAGACATGCTTGGTTCAATAAGATTCATACTGAGCAGCTCACTTATTTGTCTCTTGATTTCTTGTTCATCTGCGAGGGTGCATGGGATTAATTTTCCTTTGACTCCATTGTCGTGTAGAGTCATTATCTCTTGTTTTGGACTCTCGACTGTCCAAAATTGCTGAGGATTATTTGAACAACTTTCCAGCAATCTTTTATGCATATCAAATTGTTCTACTGACCATTTTGGGTCGATGTAGACCTTTTGTTTTGACTCCACTCATTTCTTATATAATTGAAAAACTTCTTGCCAATTGTTGGAGTCTTTAAGGGGCTTGCGTGCGCTGACTTTCTTTTGGCTATTCTCATTTCTTGCCTCGGAATTTGCTATAGATAGTCTAAGCACAGCAATAGCCTTCTTTTTTAAATTGATTATCAGCTTATCTTCGTTGATAGTAACTGGGAGCACAGAGTTGATAAAAGGCATGCCAAGCATTAAACTTCCAGATGGATCAAAATGCTGAATAGCAGAAACTTTAACAATACTCCCCCCAACTTTACATAATGTGTTAACTGAACGGATCCACCAACGATTTCAGACACAAGAATGTTTTGGAGTGGCTTCCAAAGAGATTTAAATAAAGAGGTTCGAGCCAAATTATTAGATCTTCTAGTGTCAATGAATGCATCTATATTTATCCATTCATTGCGAACTTGGGCTTGGACTGGAATATATATCAGACTATTGGTTTTGATAATCTTTTTTAATAGAGCATTCTCTTCTACTCTATTAAGTGTTGGGACTGTAAAACTGGTAGAGGTAGCAATATTCTTTTTATATGGACAAAAAGAATTGAGCTCAGGCAATTTTTGGAATGGCTGCTTACCTATTTGCGTTACTCTTTCAGCAACTGATTTAGCATCAGACTCATCTCCAGAAACATCTGTAGTTTCTTATGTTTCCTCAGTTTCTTCTGTTTCACTTGCATCTGTCTGATCACTATAGTGCAATTCTTCATAAATATCACTATCAGAACAATAATTACAAATATTCATCTTTTGTACATTGGGATGACTAATATCTTCATCTTCTGAAGCTTCTGTTAGAATATGTACATCAGAAACTTCATCTTCTGAAGTAACTAAAGACCAATCATCTTGAAATTCCTCAATTTCAACACAGGCTTTTAATTTGGAAGAGGAATTATTAGGACATTTGTGTGCAAAGTGGCCTTCTTGCTTACAGATAAAATAATAGTTGTTGTTTCTGGGATTCTTTCTCTTTTTTAGAAATTTAAATTTTTTGAAAGGCTTCCGGGGATTGGAGACTCTTTTGGGTCTGAATTTTCCATATCTCTTTGATTTCTTCTTCTTTTTAAAGGGTGTCCAGGGCAGCATTGTTTTGCAGACCTCTGAACTAGGTGTAATATCATGTGCTTTCTTCTGCTAGCACAGATATTTAACCTTTTCTGTACATCTAAAGAGAAGATCAACCCAATAGATTTGATCTATTTGTTTGTTCTGGACATCAAGATCTTTCATGATTAGATCTCCCAAATTACCTGGAAGCTTAGTCAAAAATGCAATTTTTTGAGCAATGTCATTGGAAATATTTGCCTTAAAGACCTTTTCCATGAAATCTTTACAAATTGATCAAGATATTTTAAATATTTTAATTCCATACGGCTTAAGTCTGTAAGGAGCTATTTTTTCTCGTCTATTGGCTCAGGTACAAATTGAGTTTTCAATAAGAGTTCTAGAGTGGCCAGTCCTGCTTCCACGACTGCTATTCTTTCTTAAACTGAGGGTCCTATCCACCAATCATATACAATTCTGGCCATTCTTTTCTTTGCTAGGACCATGATAGAAAAATTATCTAATTTTGTGGTGACCTGCATTTGATACAGAGCACCAATCCATAGCCTGATTGATTCTTCAGGATTGGATGAATTATCTAAATCAAGAATATACCCACTAGTATTTGCAGCATATAAGTCTTCTTCAATGCACGGGTATTTTGGGACATTTTTCAAGACATGAGCTTTATTTTGGTTGTTGATAGATGGTAAGATAAAAGAAGGAAATTTAGAGGCTGCCTGGTCTAGAGTCATAATTTCTTTTGAAGAAAATTGTTTATCTGATTTATAGGCCTCCTTTTTTACACTAGTCAACTTACCAGAAAGTTTTGAAGTTGACTCTTCTACACTAGTGGCAGTAAGTGCTTCTTTTGTATAATTCATCCTCTTGTTCTTTATCCCAATCATTGGGAGTGCTCATATCAAAGGTGAACTTTGGAATTTCTTGAGCTTTTTTCTTCTGTTTTCTTCTTTCTCTTTTTTCTTTGGCAGCTTTCTCAGACTGTTGTTCTTCATAGAGTAGCCTAAGATTAGCATTTATCAAATCTGATTGCCGACCCAAATCATCAAGGACATCTTCAGTGTGTGCACACTAGGTAGTCAGGTAGTTTCCTATTTGATAGATCTAGTCAAGATCATTAGGATTTTGGGAATTATGTTCAAGTAATGGTGCACAATCATCTCTAGTGAGTGGTTGTTTAGATTGAGAAGAAGAAGTACAAAACTCGGTTTTTGGTGGCCATTTTCCACCTTTGACATATCTATGATTTGCATACTGAAATTCTTCTACAGGGGAGAAATTAGATACATATGTTCTGAACATCTTATTTATAGCAAGGAATGGCTTTTCTTTAGGAATATACAACTGGTTTGATGGAATAGATACAGTGGTTTATGTGGATGGATTGTTATATACATTTCGTGAAAAATATTTGCAACTGTTAGTCGATGGTTACTTAGATTCTGGAATGGCTAGTAAAACATGCTTTTGTGGCATAAAGATTGGCTTAGGTATTGATGATCTATCAAGCAATATTTGAACACGACCATTGCTTATAGACATTCTTCTTGTTTTGTTTCGTGGAGTGTCTGTTGATGCCAAATATTTGTACTGAATATACCAGTCACTGGGAAGGGCTTCTTTGTCATAAGGAACACCTTCAACTTGAGCATTACTGACTCCTACAGCTACACAATCTTTTAACACTAGTTGCTTTAACTTTGGATGTACAGTGTTCGTGAGTTGGAAAGAGGTTTGGACTAACATAAAAAATATTCACTATCTTCAACCATTTCTAAACCTTGGACACCGACTAATAATTTCCAACAGTCTTTTAAGTGGACATCCGATAGACTAAAAGAATATTTTGGATAAATGGTACCATACTGACAACGTGAAGACAAATTTCCTAATATGGTTCTGATACGAGCATGGTCATAGTTTTTGTGTTGGGTATCAAAGACTTCAGATATACAAGGAGTATTAAGTCCATGGCGAAATAATGGGGCTAGTCCTATCCTTATTCCTCTAAAATGCAAATAAGCAAATTTTTTCTGTTGGACATATTTTTTGAATTTTTTGATTTCATCATCAGAAAATAAACTCAGACCAACTATCTGTACAGACGGACCAAAAATATTAATCTTTAATTCAACTTCCTTAAGCCAATTTTTTCTTGATAAACTGAATAGAGATGGAACTGGATAAATTTATTTTGAACTTAAGACAAGTGGGTTCCAATTTTCAGGATCATCCACTTTCTCATGTTCAATAATATCACTTTCAATGGACCGAGAATCAACTTCAGAAACAGTTCTTCTATCTATATTAGAGAATGATCTTAAGAAATTTTCCATGACGTAAATATAAACTAGACCAGAGACTGACTAAAGCAACTTTTATCTAATCAGCAATTGTATAACAAATGCTTTTCGAAGGCTTCCTGGCTGGCTTTAGGCTCTGTCTATAGTTTATAAACTTTGGATCTGAATGGGGCTCTGATACCAATAATATGGGAATTCAAGCAGAGTAAGACTTACTTCAAATCGATTCGAAGATTATTTAACAGCAGATCTGAGATCTGAAACACGAGTTTAGGGAAATATGATTTTGGATTTATCTTAAAAATATTTCTTTAGCATTATTTACAATGTTTGTGAGTCCTTTGAAGGTAGAGAGTGGCAGGGAGAAGGTTCAACTCCCTCGAACTGCATGATTTGTGTGAAATATCTCAATGTCCTCATCCATCATCAATGGTTCCCATTCACTTTTATGGGTGGGATGATGATAATGGTAATGATCATTTAACAATTTTTCCACAAGTTTATGGTTGGCTTCCATCATGTATCGTTTGATGGAATCACTGCTTACAGTCCTATCATTCCAAATATAATTTTCTCATCAACAATGCGGCCAACCATTAATCAAGATTTGCAGGAAGGTGAGAAGTGCTTACCACTTTTGCGATGACTTATGTAACTTGAAATACCTAGAATTGCAGGATTTCCTCTACATAGTTTCTATACCAAGTAAATAAAAGGAATTAAAAGATTTATTACTCCCACCCCTACAATATCTTGTAGGAAACCCACTAGGGCATAATAATACATAGAACCTTAAATTTATTTGTTGTCTTTGCATGCAAGTCTATGTGATGGCTTCCTTCCAACATTGTGGTATGCAAAATTCATTTCGCAGAGATGATGGCAGGGGTTGCTTAGAACTTCAAAGCTCGAATAATGGAAGCTCAATTCTATGAGTCTGCTCAACATTACATCTGTAGTATAGGAAATGCAATTTGTAGTGACAATAATAGGGGAAGTTATCAAAATCGATCTATTCATCTTGGGTCGATTGATTGGATCCTCTGTTCATCTTGCCCCGATTGGATCTAATTACAATCGGTGTAATGGCTCAAATATGCTTAACAAGTGGTGAAATAAATGATATTTAAATTTAATATGTTATTCTTTGGTTTGAAAGTGAAAACATGATCAAATACTTTTCATATCATCCATTTGATGGTGTATATGACAAATAATATTCTCCTGAAATCCAATATTGTCCATTCATTTATTAAAAAATAAAAAATCCTCAAACCCACATCCATAAGTTGAAATAGGTACGCCTATTGATGTAACAATCCCATTGATAATGCATCTTATTGGATGTCAATAGGTGATTCTAAAAAACATTCCTTTCTAGATACAGATGTAAATCATCAGGGAAAACTTTATGGCTATAGAAATTCAGCATGGAAAGGATCATGGTCCATCGAAATGGGTATAAACCCACAATTCTCAATATTCTGATATACTTGCTTCAAATGACCATTGTGGTATAGCGTTTATGGCTGGAAAAGCGCAACTAATGGAAGATTTCATTGCAACTAGGCAACTAGGAAAGTTTCCAATGCAGATTTACATGGAATATAACTTAGTCAAAGTTAATAGTTTGGAGATGGATGTACTTGGGCAATTGTCTCTTACTCATTCTAGATTTCATCTCAAGACATAGTCTTTGCTTCAAAATTATTATGGCTTCTAGGACCCTGTTCAGAGCTATGGTTTTAGGCCCAATATATACAAGATTGATGAAAGATCATGATAACTAGTATATATAGAATGGCAAACTGAACCTTTCCAACATTTAATTTTTATTTTTGTCGCTTCATGTAATATAAAAATGGGATCTCTCATGGAAATTAAATGGTAGGACATTGTAAAAAAATCCATGAGGGAACTTGTAGCAAAGATCAAAAGTTATAATGGTATTGATAATCATTCAAAGATAGCACAGGGTGTTGAAGATTTAGTGATAAAGGATCTTTATAATGAAGATCCCTTTTAGTCCAAGGTTCCATCAGAATCATAGAGAAGATCCTTGAATTTAATATGGTGCAATGTACTACAACACCTCGGGAAATCATAAACCAAAATATGGATGGCTTCACAAATTTTCTCTTCTAGGTACTTAATTAGCAAACATTGGAAATACTGGAACTGCTATAGAGACATATGCATATTTGAGAAGTAAACATGTTATGAAAGGGACAAGATCTATTTCTATGTGCATCCCATGAAAGTTTGCAAAAAATTAGGAAACAATGACTACAAGTACCTTCAATTCATGCCATGGTGGTAGGAAGTGACATGAATAAACAACCTAAATTTGAAACACAACTACGAGATTTTTCCAAGGAAAATAAAATTCGGTTACATGTTTGTTTGTTAGTAAAAAATTGAATATGGTGTGTTATTTAGCAAGAACTGATGTTTTGGTCCAATATTCTCTAGCACAAGGAGAATTCTTTGAGAAAGTAACAATTCAGGCGATGGCATTTCAGCTTCCAGTATTGGACACAACAATTGGAGATACCATGGAAATTGTTGTTAATGGTTCAATGAGTCTCTTGCATGTTGCTAGAAAATATGGTGAAACACCACTCACAAATAACATAGGGAATCCATATTCTCATGTTGAGCATAGGTTAACAATGGGGAGAAGAGGCTATGAAAGAGTAAAAGAACGCTTCATGGAACATCATATGGCAGAGAGAATATCTCATTATCCTAGTTGTTTCATCATAAAGCAACCAACAGTGTTAAAAGTAGAGGACTATATGATCAGAGGCTCTCATATATTCACCATTCTAACTTCATGCATTTCAAAGTGAACCTAGCTCTCCAATAATCTCTATTGTGAGTGAGTTTTGGCATGTTTTAGTCTCATAAATTTGATTGGAAAATAGGTTGTGAATCATAGTCGGTGTTTAAACCCCACATTGGTTAATGCCTACAACAATCATATCTACAAGTAAACCCTTAATTGCACCTTTTGTGACCTTGAATCAAATTTGGAAAGTTGCAACAACCCTAGAGGATTTCTTAACATATATAGTGCAACATTGTGGCATTGAACATAAATCACATATTTTCATAAAAGGGTGTAATCAAAGAGTATTTGGATTACCATATTTATCATTACATGCTCGGTGAGGGGGGCGAACCTACCTATGGTTTGGTGCATGGTTTTAGGTGGGGCGAACCTACCTATGGTTTGGTGCATGGTTTTTGCACATGGTTTTGGGCACGATGGTTTTCGTTCCATGGTATTGGATGCTTTAGCATGTATATATATGTATTGTAACATTGAAAGGAACATAATGAAAAATCGATATGGTAGTCCCGATTTTGGGATCGAGGGGAAAATCTTTGTGTATATGTGTTTTATGTGTTATGCTCTCGCATCATTTATTTTATGTGTTTTAGAATTCGTATGAAGGTAATTTCTATACGAGGTTAAAACCTACAGACACAACTCTGGTTATTGTAGTAAATCATTGTCGGATCCATTTGTTGACCAAACAGACCAACCAGGACCTTCCTCATCCAAATGGCCTCACATGTTTCCTAACTCGTAACCATGTACTCTGCCTCTACCGAACTGAGTGCAACTGATCTCTGTTTCCTATTGCACCAAGAAACTGTGGCTGACCCGATACTGAAGATCACTCCTGATGTGCTCATCCTGTCCGATGGACTCCAAGCCCAATCTGCATTGCTGAAGCCTTGGAGTTTCACTCCCTCTGTCCATTTATACCATAATCCATACTGAGAAGTGCCCCTGGGGTATCTCAACACTTGTTTTGTCGCTTTCCAATACAGCTTGGTAGGCCTAATGATCCAGGTTATCTTTTGTTTATAGATGCATTAAAAGAATTACATATACAATTTGTAGCTTAACCAAAGAGAAACCTTAAATGTGCACAAGTGAGAGAGAGAAGAAGAAGAGCATAAAAAGACAAGAATACAAGAACTTGATAACAAAGTTCATCCCTCCTGGACTACATCTCCAGGCCCTGCTCGATCAATGGGGAGGCCTTCATTCATTAAAAATGGCATCAAAAGAAGTTACATTCATAAGTTACAAAAATGGAGCATTATACCTCCATGCTGAAAATGCCCGAAAATTTGAGAGCTCTGCTGCAAAAACGAACACCACCGTTGGATTCTCGTCGCCGAGAGGTGCAAAATCAATATAAAACTTGCCCAATTATGATACTGGACCAAAATCACCCTCTTCAAAAATTTTGCTCTCCTTGCCTTGAAAAACGTGCCTGCTGATCTCCTCCTCTTGCTCTAGGTAAAACACTGAGTTTATATAATTTTCTTGGTGGAGTTACCAAGAAATTAGTTTGGGTGGATTGGTAAGAGCATTAAGATAGTGTGAAGGAAGTTAGGAGGTCAAATCCTGCCCTCCACAAATATCCTTTTACAATTTATAACCCAACCACTTTACATAAATAACATGGGGTATCTTTTATAAATCCCAACCAATATATAACAATATAGAAACGTTGGGTAGCGGGCCCGCTATTTGGGCGGCCCGCACCCATCCCCACACATCGAACGAATTTCATGTTTTATACCATGGGCATGAGATGCGCAGAAATGGTGGAGTGTTGGGCGGCGGGACCACATACGTGGCCGCCTACCCAAGCACCACACAAAAACGACGGACTTGATGTATGGCGGTCGTTGGTTCTTGTTGTTAATCATACCATATATGGTATACATATATATAACCATATAATATATGTATTAATGGTTTGGATATATATGGGTTTTGTTTTTATAAATCGTTGTTTTATATCATATATGGTATATATAACCAATCAATACCATTTGGGTTTTGGATTATCCATAGTTTTGTATGTATTAACCCTCTTAACAACCCTCCACGTGAATGTATTAATGGAGTTTTGTTATAATAACAAAAATGATTTTGTTATATAGTTTGATTTTGGTTTATATATATATATATATATATAGTTTGGATTTGGTTATATAGTTAAGGTATTAATTATATGAAAACAATAACCAAATGTTGTTTGTCTCTTGTGCAGGTTTAGGAGGTCAATGGGGAAAGCCAAGTGTCGAGACTTGAAGGCTGCCATGTGGGTCCCACGTGCTGACTGGGATGCCATGTGGTGCACTGTGGGCCCCATTTTTCCCCTACCATACCAAACTTTGAAGAGCTCTATATTTTGCATATGAGCTCAGATTGACAAATCGTTCATGCCACTGCAATCAGGAAGACGAGCACTCTCAATTGATGCCACCAAATCCACCTTTCTGCCATTTTGAATTTTGAGCTTTGTCCATCCCCTTAATGTCTCAAGATCCTCCTAGATCACTTAGATTCCATATCGCAGAACTTGATACCCCTAATGAAGCAATGAAATAGCTCACTAAAGTGTTTGGAATCAAAAATGAAATTAGAGCCCATCAACTCGAAAATGAGTTCTTTACGTTGGACCCCAATAATTTTTCTTCCATTGAAGAGTTTTTTCCCAAGTTCAAGACCCTTAGACTTCTCTTGGAAGGTGTTAAGGTTAAGAAAGAAGATGATAGCCTTATCTATTCCATTCTTACTAAGTTGGGACCAACCTACTCTATGTTTGTTTCCACCTTCCATTTGACAAGAGAAGCGTTTATTTCTCAAGGACAAGCCTACAAGTCCCCCTCTTTTGATGCCTTTTGTGATTCTTTAATAGGAGAACAAGAAATACTCTTATATCTTGGTCTTCTTAATAGTGGAAACTGTTCTAAGAAAGCCTTAGTAGCCCAACAACAACCAAATTCAAAGAATCCTAAGAAGCAACATCCTAAAAAGAATGGTCCTAAACCAAACAAGGGTCCTAAGCAATTTCAGTCTCAAAATGAAAAATCAATTCAACAAAATGATAAGGCAGATAAAAACAAAGGGAAGAACACTGATAAACATTGCAACTTTTGTAATCATGATGGCCACTTAGAATCCAAATGCTTTAAAAAGATGGAAGCCTTGGAAACAATAATGAAAAAACATAACACCCATTTGGAGCACTCTTCAACTTTGTCTTCAGGAATAACACTTTCTTGATGTGGTTGTCAAGCATCTCGGTCTGGTTATGCACTAAATGTATCTTCTTCTTCTCATTCTCGTGAGTGGCTCATTGATTCTGGAGCTTCTTATTACATGGCAAAAAACAAAGCCATATTTATTCTTTAAATGATTGTAACACCAAAAATATATATGTTGGTGATGATAGATCTCTTAGTGTTGTAGGGACTAGAACTATTCATCTAGACAATGGTCAATTTAATGATGTATTATGTGTTCCTACCTTATCCTGCAACCTTTTATCTATATATCAGATAACTCATTCAGGTGAAGGTAAAACTGTTGAATTTTCACCTCATGATGTTATAAGTAAGGACCTAAGAGATCCTAGACATATTTTAGCTATTGACATTGCTGATGATTCTACAAGGTTGTATAAGTTTAATGACTTTGGGTCATCAACTCTTCCCTTGGAATTTGTTGTTCATAATGATGAAGTGAACAAACTTTGGCATGAGCGATTTGGTCACTTAAACTATCGCTCCCTTCAAAATCTATGTAAGGAGAATATGGTGATAGGTCTTCCTATGGTATCTTGCAGAGATGGTGTTTGTTCCGGATGTGTACTCGGAAAACATCATTGGGATAGTTTTGAAAAACGTGCCTCTTGGAACGCCTCAACCCCTTTACAACTTGTGCACAGTGATTTATGTGGTCCACTTCCAGTTGTTTCATTCTATGGCTACAAGTATTTCTTAACTTTCATTGATGATTTCTCCAGACGTGCTTGGGTATACTTCTTAAAACTTAAGAGCGAAGTCTGTAACATGTTTTTGGCCTTTAAGGCCTTTGTTGATAAACAATCCAGACATCAAATTCTTAAGCTAAGATCTGATAAAGGCGGAGAATATGTTAACAACAAATTCATCCACTTTTGCACTGTGCATGGAATGCAATTGCAACACACTGTTCCATATACTCCACAACCAAATGGTGTAGCTGAAAGGAAGAATCACACCTTAAAAGAAATGGCTAATTGTATGCTTCAATCTAAAGGGCTTAGTCTTAGTTTTTGGGCAGGAGCAATTAAATGTGCACATTACATAGTAAATTGCATTCCTACTAAGTTTTTAAAGAATATCACTGCAGAAGAAGCATGGAGCTCAATTAAACCACATGTAAGTCACTTTCATGTTTTTGGAAGTGAAGCATGGGCCCATATTCCCAATGAGAAACATAAAGCCTTAGAACCTAAGAGTAAAAAATGTATTTTTGTTGGATATTCTGAAGATGTCAAAGGATATAGACTTCTTCCACCTAAATCCAAAAATGTTATCATTAGAAGAGATGTAAAGTTTGCTAAAAATATAATGGCCTACGAGCCTAGTTCGGCGGATGTGCCACCTCTCTCTATCCCTTCTACTTTCGAAAATATTTCTTCTTTAGATGATGACAGCGAGGATGACAATCCCCTCCACCTTCTCGGGATCCTCCTTCAGCTCCTTAGCTTCCAAAATGGGTCTATGCTACTTGGGATGCAACAGGTGCTCTTGTAGGTGATCCTA
This sequence comes from Pinus taeda, assembly GCA_000404065.3. Lineage (NCBI taxonomy): Eukaryota > Viridiplantae > Streptophyta > Pinopsida > Pinales > Pinaceae > Pinus > Pinus taeda. Next base: position 13,176 of record APFE030511573.1, read on the forward strand.
CAAATCAACGACGTACATGTTCTCATTTCGATAGAGCCTCTTCTTTACTGGATCAAGCTTCAACGAATTATGATCCTGACACCTTTGCAGAAGCTTCAGGCCATCCAGATTGGGATGCAGCTATGAATGAAGAATATTGTTCATTATTGGCAAATGATACATGGATCTTGTTCTTCTTCCAAAGGGATGAAAACTTGTTAGATGCAAATGGGTTTATAGAACCAAGTTTGGACTAGATGGAAAAGTTGATAAACATAAATCTCGTCTTGTTGCTAAGGTTTTTTCATAAGTTGAAGGCATTGACTATACTAAAACCTTCTCCTCTGTTGCCAAAATGAAATCTATTTTCCTTTTTCTTTCCCTTGCTGCCTCTTTCAAATGGGAAGTCCATCATATGGATGTTAAATCTGCCTTCTTGGATGGGACTTGCATGAAGAAATCTATATGGAAAAACCTCCTGGCTTTATACAAATAGACTCCAGCATTGTTTGTCGGCTTAAGAAATCCCTTTATGGACTCAAGCAAGCCCCTCGAGGTTGGTATGCCAAAATGGATAGCCTTCTTTTAGATACTGGCTTTTCTAGGTGGCATTCTGACAATACTGTCTACACCAAGAAAGTGGGTAAGTCTCTTATCATTCTTGTTCTTTATGTTGGTGATCTTATTCTTACTGGTAGTGATCCCAACCTTATAAACCATGTGAAGTCTAGCCTTAAAAAGTAGTTTGAAATGATAGACTTAGAACACTTCCATTATTTCCTTAGTCTTCAAGTCTTGCAATCCAAGGAAGGTATTTCCCTTTCCCAATCCAAGTATGCCTGTGATCTTCTATGCCACTTTCACATGGAATACTGTAATCCAACCCCTTCTCACTTTTAGTCTGGAGTCAAACTTTATGTTACTTGTACTTCCCCTGAAGCTGATGCTACCTTATCGTCAACTTGTAGGAAAACATTTGTATCTAACCCATACCCGTCCTGACCTTTCATTTGTTGTTGTCCTTATTGATCAGTTTATGCAAAAAGCACATGAAATTCATTGGAAAGTAGCTAAAAGAAAAGTTAGTTATGTTTGAGGTACAATTAAGTTTGGGATTCATTACAATGTAGAAGCATCTCCTTTATTGGTTGGTTTAATTGATTTTGATTGGGCTGGTGACCCTGATGATCGGAAGTCTATTGCAGGTTATGTGTTCACTCTTGGTTCTAGACATATTACATGTTCTTGTAAGAAACAAAGTGCCATTTATCTTTCTTTAGTAGAAGAGGAGTATCGTGGCACCGTAGAAGCTAGTAAGGAAGCCTTGTGGCTTCGTTAGATCCTGTCAAAGTTTGGCTTTTAGCAACAACATCCGACTACAATTTGGTGTGATAGTCAAAGTGCCATTCAACTATGCAAAGATCCAATCCAACACCAGTGCAACAAACACATTGAACTACACATGCACTTCATCAGAAAGCTCATTCATGACCATGTTCTTGAAGTGAAATATTGTTTGACTGATGATCAAGTTGCATACATATTTACAAAGGCTCTCATAAAGGCAAAGTTTACTAAACTTCGATTTATGGTTGGAGTTCAGGAAGTTGTCACTAAGGGAGGATATAATCTAATGGCTCCTTCCTTCTCCTATTGTGTCATATTTTTACATCCTTCAATCCTATCCCAAGTTGTTCTTAAGGGGGGATGTTAGGATATTTTGACACATAGGAAATAGTTAAGTATAACTTGGTCTACTATAGAGTTAGGTAAAGTGTGTTTCTTTACTATCTACTTTTGTAACTTACAATCTGACGGTCGCGATATGTTTTAGACATTAAGTGATCTGAAGGTTCATTCTCTCCTTGGTATTACAGACACTTGATCCATGGCTTAACATTTGATTGGTCCATGATCTCTATTTAAAGAGCATGGAGGGTCATTTGTAGGGTGGTCATTCATGAGAGAAGCTTATGTAAATTTTATTTCTTTTATTAATAAATTGCCTGAAGTGGTTGCATTGGCTCAGGTCGTGGATTGTTTCCCTCTTTGAGGGTTTTAACCATGTCAAGAATACTGGTGTATTGACCTATGATCTATTTGTGAGCGGTGTCCTTTGGTGTTATATTTGAGGAACTTACCCTGTAAATTCTTACATGACTATGAATGGGTCAACCTATGCTTTTAGTTTAAATTAAGCCTTTCATTTTCTGGAAACAAAATGAACATCATCCAGGTTCGTCATCTGCCTAATATAGTGAAGTGCAAAAACCCTCATAGGGAGGAATAATGGTAATTTATAAGGTGAAAGCTCGCAACCATAGATCTTGATCTCTGTGAAATTCTGGTATAAATACTAGTTTCCAACTTTAAACTGCTCACTCAAATGCATAGTCCATTTGATCTCTGTTGAAACTCTAGGAAATGCATCACTATCTAACAAACAATATTCTATATACAAAAATTAATTCACAAAATCACTGAAAGAAAATTCTTCAGAAGTTCTCCTCCCTAAAGAGGTCCAAAGAATCACTGACTGTGGTTTGCCTTCAACATCCAATTTCTGTAAAGGAAACTTGAACCTTTCTTCCTGATGATGTAAGAAAAAGTAAATCACAACTAAGTAGTGCTTGAATGATCCTTTAGCACCGAACCTTAAGAGAAACTGGTTGTAATTGAACATGATTAAAGGTCTTTTACTAGAAGAAAACATTGATAAAAATCCCAAAACAATTTCATTTACCCACTGATCATTGGGATATCCTAACATAAAAGAAACTAAAGAAATACTCTACCTAGACATCTCACGAAATATTGTAGAGGGATAAGGTGGGTTTGTTGTGGGTAATTTTGAGTTTTCTGGTAAAAACGACTCAAAGATATGGGATCTTTGTGAAAAATATTTTTTTTGGTAAATATCCATTAGAGTATCAGTAGGAAAAGGGTGAAGGGAGTCTTTATGGTTTAATTGGAGGGCTTGACAAATTGACGTAGAGGTTATGTAGAACAATGTTTCATTATTATGAGCAATTACAACTCTAACTGAGAAGGTATCGAGATCCATACCAAGTGATAAATTTTGGAAAATGATATGTATGAGGGAAACAAATTGGGGTAGTAATGAATCCCAGAAGGAAAATTTGTCATTGGCATCTTCATATTTCTAAAAAGCCCAATTGTGAAGCTCGTACAAGTCGAATTCATAACTGGTTTCCATAATTTTGAAATGGGTGTCAATAAGGGGCAATCCATCTAAATTAATCACAGGTGGTAACAAAGGATTATCTATAGACACTTTAGACTGTCTTTTATGTCTATCCATTTGGGAAAAATAAAATTACTGAGGGAAATTTGGTAATTACCCAAAAATAATGATGATTGAATGCTGGTATTTATCAGAATTCACTTGCAGCGTCGGTCTAGAAGTTCTATTTACAAGAAAAAATGGCTAAGGGATCTATTATAGAGAGGATAACAACTTTTATTGAGGTGTTTGTAACAAAATTTAGTTGGGCTAACTGTTATTGGTGCAGAAGTTTTAATGCTTTTGAACATTCACGGGAGAATTAAATGGCGTAATGGTCAGCTACTAAATTTTGCAAAAGGAATCGTCATGACTAACCATAGTGGGAAATTTGTAGAAATCATAAATGGAAGGAGAAGTGGCAGAAGACAATGAGTGGTTTGTAGGGGGTGGTGGTGGTTTAAGGTTTTGAGCGGAGGGGTACCGCAAATCATAAGAAATTTCCACTTATCAAAAGCAGAGTAGGGCGAAATCGCTTTGCGGAACCTGCCCCCTCCGCCCCATCCTATTAACTTTTGGGAATGCAGGGGATACCACAATGCTTTGGAGGTCATTGATCTCTGCGTGCCTAATCGTGTCTATCAAAGGTTGTGAGAAAGTTAATTGCTCGGCGTGCAGTCAATCAAATCGATGTTATTACAAATAAAATAATTTATTTGAAATGTTGAATATAATAAAACTAAAAGAGCGACATTTAAACATGCTCGTTCATTCTAGGGACATAATAGTTTCTTTCCCTTTTTATTTTATTTTTATCTCTTTCTTTTGATTTTTTTTTTTTTTTTTTTTCTCTCTTGTCTCTTGTTTTTTTTAAATGAAGGAAAATTAAGAACTATTACAAGGGTAAAAAGAAGTTACAACATTGGCTCCATATGGGGACTACTTCCCCTGCATGATGCAGAGAACCTACAGATCCATGTGCCTTCTCCTCAGTCTATGAGTCTTTGCTGTGAAAATCACACTTGCTTTGGAAATTTAAAGAAAAACTGGAAATTTACAAATATGATGATTTAAAAACACTCAATACTGAATATAATTCTTGAGGTATTTCCTAGTGATCGACAATGAGAAATGTTTTCCTTCCAGATTGCATAGGATTAATGTATTATTGCATTTGACTTCTGCAATGCTGAAAGGTCCCAACCATAAGTTATCAAACTTCCCATGTTTTCCTCTTTCTTCTCTTCTTGCATCCTATCTGAACTAAATCTCCTTGTCTCAAATCTCTTTCGCTAGATTTTCTGTCAAATAAAATTTTCATATTGTCTTGATATTGTCAAATTTTATGCTGAACTTCATCTCTATCTTGATTTAGCTCAATGATCTGATTGATCCTTCTTGAAAAATCATCTACTTCATATGATTCTTGCAAAAACATCATGACTAGAAATGTTAACTGTGTACGGAAGATAGCTTCTATTCCATAAACAAGTTGAAAAGGAGATTTACTAGTAGACCTTTTAGGTTAAACCCTATTTTCCCATACTACATATTTGAGATGATTATCCCAACTACTTTTATGATCTGCTAACACTTTCTTGATGACTTTAATCAGAATTTTATTTGATTATTATGCCATCCCATTACCCTGTGGATAATAAGGTGTAGAATGATGTACAATAATATGATATTTTTGACATAATTCTATCATCTTTATGGTACTTAAAGATTGATCATTGCCTGTTACTATTTGTCTCAGATAACCAAATCTAGACAAAATGTTTTCTTCAATGAATTTTATCACCAATGTGTCAGTTGCATTCTTAATAGGAATTGATTCTACCCACTTTGTGAAACAGTTAGTGGCTCTTAATATCCATCTGTGTTGGTTGCTAGAAGTTGGAACTATTTCACTAATAAATCCAATCCCCACTACAAGAAAGGGGCTTCCACTAAAACTAGGATAAGGGGAATTGTTGCTAACCTCTGCTTTCTTGCAAATATCTGAAAAGGGATAAGACTCCTCACCTTTTCTCCAACCAATGCAAACAATTTTGGTCGATAGAAACCTACTCTTAGTATTTTATATGCTGTTGTCTTCCAAGCATAATTTCCTTTACAAACTCCTTCATGAAACTAGTCAGTTACTCCCTCTGTTTCACTCTCAGTCAAACATAACAATAGGATATTTAAGGGATCCTTCCAATATAGATTTTCATTCTCTATATAGTAGTTCATGGCCTTGAGTTTGAGGGATCTACATTTATACTTCGTGAAGTCAAGAGGGTACTCAAAATCACGTAGAAAATGTATTGTCTTTGTACCAATCTAATAGTAAAAAAAGTTCTTCAATGTGTAAAGGAAGAGGAATAGGAACTACACAGAAAGAAATTTCTTGTGGGTTATTCTCACCTAAAATCTGAGAAATTTCTTTTGGATTGTTCTCATCTGAAATCTGAGAAGGTTATTGTGGATTCTTCTCACTTGAAATATGCATTATAGTATTAGTACCAAGTATTTTGCAGTTTGATTCAGCCAACAACTTAGCCAAAACTTGTCCTTTCACCAACTTTGTAGTTGTAATATCTAAATCAAACTCAAGCATCTTAGCAATCCATCTGTGTTGGTTGCTAGAAGTTGGAACTATTTCACTAATAAATCCAATCCCCACTACAAGAAAGGGGCTTCCACTAAAACTAGGATAAAGGGAATTGTTGCTAACCTCTGCTTTCTTGCAAATATCTGAAAAGGGATAAGACTCCTCACCTTTTCTCCAACCAATGCAAACAATTTTGGCTGATAGAAACCTACTCTTAGTATTTTATATGTTGTTGTCTTCCAAGCATAATTTCCTTTACAAACTCCTTCATGAAACTAGTCAGTTACTCCCTCTGTTTCACTCTCAGTCAAACATAACAATAGGATATTTAAGGGATCCTTCCAATATAGATTTTCATTCGCTATATAGTAGTTCATGGCCTTGAGTTTGAGGGATCTACATTTATACTTCGTGAAGTCAAGAGGGTACTCAAAATCACGTAGAAAATGTATTGTCTTTGTACCAATCTAATAGTAAAAAAAGTTCTTCAATGTGTAAAGGAAGAGGAATAGGAACTACACAGAAAGAAATTTCTTGTGGGTTATTCTCACCTAAAATCTGAGAAGTTTCTTTTGGATTCTTCTCATCTGAAATCTGAGAAGGTTATTGTGGATTCTTCTCACTTGAAATATGCATTATAGTATTAATACCAAGTATTTTGCAGTTTGATTTAGCCAACAACTTAGCCAAAACTTGTCCTTTCACCAACTTTGTAGTTGTAATATCTAAATCAAACTCAAGCATCTTAGCAATCCATCTCCCCCTCTTTCCATCTGTGTTAGTTTGATTTAACATTGTCTTTATTGCATTTTTAGGGACATAAGAAATTATAGGATAATGTAAAACATAAATCCTAAATGCTTTCAAAGCTTATACCAAAGCATAAGCTTGTTTTTCTATGATGTCATATTTAAGGTCAATACCTCTCATAACCTTACTAAATAAAGCAATAGGCTACTCACGTTGATCATCATTTCTTTGCAATAAGACAACTATTATGGTAGTATCCGAGGCAAAGGATAAAATACTAAAAAGTTTTGTATAATTTGGGTTGGCTAGCACTGGGGCTTTTGAAATTGCCTTTTTTCTTTGTGAGAAAGAGTATCTAGCTTTTACATTCCATTTAACTTCATTATATTTCTTGAGCATATCAGTAATATCTTTAACAATTTCAGCATAATTAGGTTTGAACCTACTTAAAAAATTTATCTTCCCTAAGAATGATTGAATCTTTTTTTTATTTCTAGGCAAACTGATTACCTAAATGTTTGAAACTATCTTTGGATCAATTATGAATCCTCCTTTTGAAATTATGTGCCCCAACAATCTTCCTTCTCTAATTGCAAAAAGTGACCTTTTAGGATTAAGATAAATCCCAAATTTTCTACATCTTTCAAAAACGTTTCTCAAGTGTTTAACGTGTTTAGCCTCATAATTAGAAAACACTACTATGAATTTATTTACCTTACCAACAAATGTCAGATCTATTTCCCTTTGAAATTTTGCTCCATATTTTATTAATCCAAATAGCATCTTGGCATACATGAAAGTACCCCATGGAGTTGCGAATGCAGTCTTTTCTCCACCTTCTTCACAAACCAGAATTTGGTTGTATCTATAAAAACCATCTAATATTGAAATCCCATCAACACGTAATACTCTTTGAAGCAATTGATCCATTTTTGGTAACTCATAGTTATCTTTCAGGGATAATTTGTTCAAGTTCCTAAAATCGACACACAGTCTTATTTCTCCATTTTTCTTCCTAATAGGTACCAGGTTAGCTATCCATTCACAATGTCTTAAGGGAACAATTATTTTAGCATGCAACTTTTTTCTTACTTCTTTCTGAATAATAGGAAGTAAGACTGGGTTAATTCTTCTTATTTTTGTTGAAACGACTTAGTTGTCGGCTTAAGAGGAATCATGTGCTCAATAATAGTTGTTTCATAGTGTTTCGATTATTTATATGACCATGAAAACATGCCTTTGTATTGCTTAAACAAACTGACATATTTTTATTTTATGTCTTGAGGCAAAGAAGCTGAGATTTTGACATTTCTAATTTCTTTTGTAGTACCAATATTACAGTCATATACATCTTCTTGTTGTGAAATTAGCAATTAAGTTTTTGAGACATCATTCTGAGAAAAAAGTTTTTAAAGGGGAACTAATCCATTTGGAATATAATTATTTGATAATTGAATGATATCATGATCAACAATTTCCTGTTTTAAGTTCAAATCTAAGTCACCATCATTTAATTTCATTTCATCAATGTTTTCTTCTTCAACATGTAAACCATAAAATTCATCAATTTCTTGTAAGAAATTATTCAACTTTAGATCATCTTCAAAAACTTGCCAGAATCTTAAATTATCTACTATGGGAGGTATGTACTTCACTTCAATTTGGTAATGTAATTGCAAAGGATCAAGTGTTCTAAAATAACTTGCAAAAACTACAAAGGAATTTGCATGGATATTATCTTCTCTCGGAATTGATGAGATATTGAAAAGGTAAAAATAGTTTTCCACACAATCCATACTTCATTCATATAAGCTCTGAGTATAAGATGTTTTGTTTGACAACGAGTCTTCATTTGTTTCACAATTAATTATGAATCTCCATATACTGCAAGATTTTGTACTTTTAAACTTTTAGCTAATTCCAATCCTAAAATTAAGGCTTCATATTCTGCCACATTATTTGTGACTTCAAAATATAATTTGAAGGATTGGGTTATGTTTTTATTATCAAGAGAAATGAGTACAATTTCTATGCCATCTCCATCCTTAGAAAATTCTCCATCAAAACACATTTTCGAAATGTCACAATTTGAAAACTTGAAAACTGAGGTATATTGACCGTATCTTCAATTCTAGTTTGAGGATTAGAGAGATTGCTTGCAACCAAATTAAAGCATCCAAAATCTTGATCAATAACATAAATTGGATGAATTATTACTTGATTATATTTACATACAATATTAATAAATCTTACTTCTCTGTACAGTCTTAAATGTTCTCCTCCATAATATGGGATTGTAGGATATGCCATGTCCATCTCCAAGATTCCTCCAAGCTTAGAACAACATGATATTGATAACATCATGCCAAATTTTGGTGGAATGTCTATAACAACTATATCCAACACTATATTTTTCATATATATTTGAGCAAGTGTAACAACTAAATCTTTGATTAATCCCAGACAAGGAACTTTCTTTGAATCAAAAGTGTATAAATCATGATATGGCCTGGAGATTTGAAACTAAAGTTGGTCCATGATAAATTTAGGCATCAGATTATGGGAGGCACCAAAATCTAACATAAAATTGTAAAAAAGGAAATCATGAACTTTCAATGTAACATAGAAACGTGTCACACTTTCATCAATCATATCTGAACTAGGTCCAAAACCAACTGAATGTTTGTCATCTTGTAGGGTAATGACATCCCCTTGAGAATCTATACTTGAAGACTATATCCATTTGGAGACTTATTGTTTATAACTTGAATTTTTGGAAAGTTGAGATAAGGGAATAGGAATTTTAACCCTTTGTAATTCTTTTTCAACATTAAAAATAGTTGGAACATGTTTTTCAGTAGTGGACTATTCTTGTAACTGAGTTGGTGGTTGGACATATTGTATTTTAGTGGCTTTTACTTTAGGTTCATCAAAGGTAACCATTTTTAAAAGTCTACTAAGGCCTTGTTTAGGTATTAGATCATATCTTCTGTTCAGTTCAACAATTAGAAACTCAGAAAAAGCTTGATATTTGGAAACATGGGATCACTCTTGATTTTGAGCTATAAGCTGGTCTTGACTGATTGGGACAATAACATTTTCAGATGATGGATCTTAAAAATAATTAATTTCATTTGTAACAAAATGAACAACTTCTTTAGTCTCTTGATTATCAATCATTAATGGAGGTTGAATTTGTTGATCAGTATTTGGTCTTTACAAAATCTGAGGTTGGAAAGGTCTTCTATATTGAATTGGAGGTCTATTTACAACCTGTTGAGTTACTCTAGGCTGAGTTTCCATTATTGAAATTTTGTTAGACATATTTCTTAATAAATAGGTTATTTCATCAATTTTATGTTCTTCGTCTTCAGTCTTTGACGATGAAGTACTTTCCTCTCTAGCTTTCATTTTCCTTTTATCCTTTTCTGCCTTTTCTTTCAATTTACTGGATGCTGACCTATTTGATTCAGCTTCAATTTCATTAGTTTTCATGTCTGCTAAGGTTTCAAATTTTCTCTCCCTAAGGAGTATAGAAAGATCATCATCAAATGCTTTAGAATATCTAAATTTATCTACAGTGGTTGGGGGTTTACAATTTTGTGGCATCTTGTTAAAAATATTATTGAATATATTGATAAAGTCTGCAACAGGTACACTAGGGTTTCTTCTCAAATATTCAAAATATGTTAAATAGTAAACATGATCCTGTTTAATTCCCCGTTGATTCTTTAATATGTTTGTTAATTCAGCCCATGAGTTTATAGAATTTTCTTGTAGTTATCTAAACCATATCATGAAATTTCCTTGTAATGATTGAACAAAAATTCTGATGTAAACATCCTCATGTTCAAGGTTCATATTATCTGCAAAGTCAAGAAATGCTTCCAAGTGGTCTTTTGCAGATGGCCTAATTTCTCCATTAAATCTGGGAAAATGTTTCAAATACCCCTAAGGAAAATCATGAAGTTGGATTGCTGGTGGAAGGACTAATGTTGCATATCGAGCTTTTACAATTGGCCTAAATCCAACCATTTAGTGTTGTAATGGAAGTGTATGTATTGGAGAGACAACTTTACTTGAAGATGGATGAGATGAAGGTTTAGATTTCTTGAAAAACCGAGGATGGAAAAATAACTTCTGGACTTTAGGTATTATTTTCTCTTGATCTTCAAAGGATAGAGGATTGGTTTAAATTTTAATTTCCTCTTCAATCTTGGTAGAAATTGAAGGATGAGTATGTACAAGGGAGGAAATAAAATTAGCTGGTTTTAATTTAGGGAAAAAAGCTTTTGATCTGCTTCAGTATTAGATGGTTCTAAATGGGAAGTAGGAAACTCAAAGGTCTCAAGCTGATGAACTAACAATGTTGATGAAAGATATACTCCTCTATATAGGACTTCTAAAAATTTAGGTGGAAAATCTGATAACTCAACACGTATTGGAATTAATTGAAAAGGCTCATTTTGTGAGGGTATGTTAGGTGGAAGAGAGGAAAAAATAGAAGTGGATGCTTCTAATATATATATGATAGATGAAATTCTCACAGGTCTCTCTAGATCTGATAAAGGAGAGAAGAGCTCTGGATCTAAATTAGATTTGGTATACCTATGTGAAGCCAAATTTAAGTAGTGAAATCACCAGGTGAAAATTTTTAGCGTGTTGACCTCTTATTCACGATAAAAGGAAAGTATAATTGCCATATGAGGGAAAAACTTCAAACTTAGCTCCTCGACAATGATAGGGAAAAACTTCAAACTTCTTTCCCTAACAATGACACCAATATAATGTTGTATCTTTATAAATAGTTCTAGGCCAGGGAACTGTGCCAAAGCATATAAGTAAGGGTTTAATTGAATTGGATGACCAATGTATTAAACCTTTAACACTTGTAAAATATAAATATTTCTGAGAATCCCAAAGGGATGATTTTCATCGATAATAGAATAAATATTTAAGTTGAGTTTGAAAGAAGAAATTAAGAAAATATATGATAATCAAACATCCATATTGAATATTTAATTAATAAATAAAGTTGATGTGTGCAGAAAAATTCTATAGCCAAACAATATATGTTCAAGAGATGAAAAAGGGTAACAATTAAAAGATATACCAGAACTAACTTAAACAAAAATTTTAGTTAATTAATCACTTTTATGTTTATAAATTTGTAGTAGGCTATCAAGGAGTTTGATACTCAATCTAGCCTTACCCTAACTCCCATGTTTTTTTTTTACAGAAACGGTTAGTTTGATATATTGATTCTCGGCAGAAATGCCTCATTTTAGGATACAATAAGATAGGTAGAGCTCAGATTTCTCCTCGGAAAGGAACTAGATGGCTTCCCCCCCAATGAGCCTATGAATTCTGTAGACTATATTTCTAGCGATCTTCTCTATTTTTCCTGATTTACAGATGCAAACAAACTGCTCTAATAAATGACAATAAAACATTTTAAAATAATAGTTAAGGGATGGGATCCCAACCTTCGTCTTCATCTCTTAGAAGGACTCTGAGTGGGAGGAGAACCGCTTTGTTGGCTTCAGCATCAGCTTATTTATTGTTGTCTCTCTTTACATGAAGGAATTCCAGGTTCTGAAAGGAATTTATCAGGGATCTGATTCTGCTCATCAAACTTGATAGCCTTAGATCAGGAGGAGAAGAATTGTCCACGATGGTCTTAATGATAGACTGGGAGTCCCCAAATACAGTTGCCTCTTTGATACCCAGAGAAATGAGCTACTTGAGACCTTGAAGAAGAGCCAAAGCTTCGGCTTGAATGCTTGTATTGAAGCCCACTCCCCAGGCATATCTTAATTCAGTTCTGCCCTCTGCACTTTTGACAACTCCACCTGCACTGGATATACCAGGATTACCTTTTGTTGCCCCATCAAAAAAGAGAGCGTTTCTTTCATTCTCGATGCAAAACTCAGAGAAGTCTATAGCCTCAAGGCGAATTTGTCAGTTTTTTAGAGACGAGGGATGTTTGGCAAAATCACTGAATTGGAGATCAAGATAAGCGCCCCATACAACTTCTTGACTGCTTAGATCTACCCCATCAATCTGATCTCCCAAATAGTCTCTTAGATGGTTTTTTATTTTTACCCAGATAATCTTGAGGTCGCTCTTCTTGTCTCTGAATATCCTCTGATTTCTTTCTAGCCATATATGCCAGCTGATTAATTTGGGGAGGGAAAGCCAGGCTGCTTTGATGTGGGCGTTCTGAGGAGAGCCACCTGGGTACCTCAACTTCCAGTTTGAAAACAAATCAGAGCAGCGGTTAGGAAGGGCAAAGTCTACGCTCCACAGTCTTAACGCTTCTTTCCATAGGTCAGTAGAAAAATTATAGGGGAGCATTAGATGGGAGGCGTTTTCTTCATCGACCCCACATAGCAAGCATCGGGATGGCCCTATGTAGCCTCTTCTTCAAAGCCTATCATCTGTCAAGATTATTTGATGGAAAAGGAGCTAGCAGAAAGAGTCTATTTTAAGAATCGTTGTTTGAGACCAAATGCCTTGCCAGGGCTTCGGATCGGGGGGAACATGAGGTTGCAGAGAGAGCTGTTTATATCCTTGTGTGACTGTGTAGCGCCCATGGGTCGGACCCTATCCCGGGTATCAGATTTCCTGTTTTTCATTGGAGCTTTGCTTGTTAAGAAGGATGAGAAGATTTCGTAGTCGCTGGAAAGATTCTAAGGCACCTCAAGATTAATCCAACTCTGCCATTCGTCGTTCTCCCAGTGAGATATGTCCCACAGTGTTTTGAGACTCGCTCTGTCCATTCATTCTCTCAATAGAACTAGAGAGCGATCTTCAGACAGGGGATCACTGCCCATGACACAGTCTTCCCAGATTTTGATGCGCTTGCCATTTCCAGGGATCTAGTGTGCATGGAGGTTGATCAAGGAGAAGGCTTTGGCACACAACTTATGAACCATCATTCCGGATATTGGTTTGGGATTGTCCAGGCAGTGCATTCTCTGCCCACAGAAGTATTTTTTCCACAACGCTAACTGAGCCCAACCTGGATTTGGGGCAATTATCCTCCATAGTAACTTTTTACCCAATATGATGTTTTGTTTACTGATGTTCTTGAAATTCAGGCCACCTTCCATTCTGGGCAATGAGATTATGTCCCAATTTAATACAGGAATTTTTTACTCATTTCCTTTGCTGCCTTTCCAGAAGAAATTCCTTATGTAATCCTCCATTTTCCTCATGACGCCAATAGGGGCCATCATGATTGCAGATTGGTATATGGGGAGACTGTTCAAAACAACTTTGACAAGAACTGTTGACAAGAACTGTCTTGCCAGTAAATTGAGCCAATTGAAGCCCCAGGAGTTGATTTTGAGCTTAAATTTTTCCAACGAAGGCAACCAATCTCTGCTGAGGGCCCTTTTTTGGAAAACAGGGAGCCCCAAGTACTTGAAAGAGGAGCATGAAGAGGAGGCTACGAATCCAAAGTAGTTGGAGATAGCTTGAAGGGATCTGGCAGAGGAATTCCAACAGTAGATGTGACATTTTCCTTTGTTTAGTTTTCTTCTCGAGTCTTCACAGTAAGCATCCACCACATCTTTGAAATGTTTAGCCGTGGTCAAGGAGGCAGCACCCAGTAGAAGGGAGTCATCCACAAATAGCGCATGATTTATATTTTTGACACCTCTTGCAATGTTCAATCCCATTATTTCTTGATTAGTCTACTTTTTGTTTAGGAGGAAGCTAAGAACAGAAGCTTGGAGGACAAAGAGAAAGGGGGAGAGAGGACACCCTTTTCTCAGACCTCTAGAGGCTTTGAAGAAGTCAGTAGCCCTCCCATTCACCAAAGGGGCAATCTAGGGCTCACTAATGCATGCCTTTATCCAGTTGATAAATTTGAGACCAAAACCAAATTTGTAGAGGACATCGAACAGGAATTTGTATCTCACCCTGTCAAAGGCGCTTTCAAGGTCTAGTTTGATAACCATTCCTTTCTCTTTCCTGTTCAAGCTTGAGTGAATCACCTCTTGGACCAGGATAAAATTGTCCACAATCTGTCTTCCTTGAATAAAACCTCCCTGGTTCTCAGGTACGATGTCAGGAAGGATGGTTTTCAGTCTGTTTGCGATCACTTTTGTTATCAACTTATGGCCTATATTGCAAAGGGAAATAGGGTAAAATCTAATGAAGGAGTTGGCGCCTTTTTCCTTAGGGATAAGGGCCAAGAATGAAAAGTTGGTGCTTCCCCTGATTTTTTGATAAGCTTGAGATTTTCGGACCATTCTGCATAAATATTTTTCCACAATCTGCCAACAGTTCTGCAAGAATCTGGTAGTAAAGCCATCTGGGCCTGGGGCTTTATCTGGCTCCATTGCAAAGAGAGCAGTTCTTATTTCATTGTTGGTGACTTCTGCTTCCAAAATTTGATTCTTTCTAGTAGTAATCAGAGAGGGTACCTTGTCCACTAAAGTTGATGCATGCGCCAGGCCCTCTTCTTCATTATATAGATTTTTGAAGTGGAGGAAGGAAACCTTTTTTATACTTTGTATGTCTCTATGATTTATATTCTCTTCCTTGATTTTTGAGATGGAGTTGAAAATTTTTCGGGCTTGGGCTTGCTTGTGGAAGGAGGAATTCCTATCTCCAGCCTTGAGCTAGAGCCTACAAGATTTACTCCTCCAATACTCTTCCTCAGCCAGACTTGCCTTGAGAAATTTTTCCTGAAGGTCAGCTTCCTTGTCTAGAGTTTCTTTTGTGATCTCTTCATTTTCCAAATTCAGGTGATGAATCTCAAGACATTCTTGGATATTTTTACTTTCCACTGCTGGGTTAGAAAGGGATCTTACCCAAGATTTCAATGTAGCTTTCACTCTCCTAAGCTTTTCCTCCCAAACAAAGAAGGTAGAGCCACTGACTGGTTGCTTCCACGTATCTTTTACTAATTGCATAAAGGACTGTTCTTTAACCCAAAGAGGACTAAATTTAAAAGGAATAGGACCTTGATCCATATGAGCCAGCAGATCAAGTTTAATGGGTCTATGATTTGAGACACTACATGGGAGGATATGCATTCTAGATTCTAATCCAAGAAGAAGGAAAGTACTTTGAACAAAAAACGATCTAACCTTGCAGCAATGTGTCCCAAGCCGAGTCTTTTATTAGACCAGGTATATTTTCCCGATGAGGGATTTATGTCAATCAAGTCCTAGTCCTAAAGCAGGTCCTCTACCCATTCTCGCATCGGATCTCTTACAACGCTTCCTCCTATCTTTTTAGCCAGAGAAAGGGTAAGATTAAGGTCCCCTGCAATGATGATATTCACTAAATCTTCCATTTCTACCATGCTTCTAATGGATTCCCAACAACTCTTTTTCTCACCTGCGCTGGCTGGAACATACACATTGAAGAGATAAAGAGTCTCATCTGAATCTATGTGTTACAGCTTAGAGAGCAGTTAATGGCTATTGGCGACCTCTTTGATCTTTGAAAATTTGTTTGCGTTCCATAGGGTGCCCAGGCCTCCTGATGCACCATGAGCTGAAATAGCTTGCCCTTCACTTCTCTTCCACTGTTTTCTGGCGATATGGAGGAAGGCCTTGTCCTCCATTTAGTCTCCTGGATGAGGAGTATATCAGGAGATTTGGTTCTTATCAGGCTTTTGACGGATTCTTCTTTTGTTCTGCTCCCCATACCCCTACAGTTCCAGGAGACAATCTTCATCACTTGATTTTAGAATGGAGAGCTCCTTTAGAGCTCTGGGACTGATTTATTTTCGCCTTCGGAGTTTTTTCCAAGAGTTTCTCGAGGGTTGGTTAGCTTCCTTGAAGTTTTTCTTTATAAGTCTCCTGTTCTCTTTTTTCACGGGTAGATTTTCGGCCTCTCAACGATCTTCTAGCCGAGGTTTGTGAATCCCCTATTTCACCTTCTTCTTCTGAATCCTCAGATCCTTGCACTTCCTCAGCCTCTTCTGTGGGTATCTATTTCGATCTGTCTGTATTATCTTCAACTTGCTTTGATCCTAAGGGGGGCTCTTTGTGGAGCGATACTTCATTCTGCATCTCTATTTCTTGAGGATCTTTTATTGCTGAGCTTAACAACGTGTATTTGTTTCCTTGTTCTTCCATGGGGGGTGTTTGAAGCCAAGTGCCTGCTTGGGGGACTTTGCCATTTTTATTTCTGGTTCTAGGAGCTTTGTGAGCGGATTTGGTCCTTTTGACATGAGTCCATCCTTCCTCCTTGCCTTTCTCCCCTTCACTATTCTTTAGGCAGCCTCTAGAAAAATGGTCGTACACATGGCATTTTCTACACTTGAACGGAAGCTGCTCATAGTCGAACTTTTGGAGATGCGTCCAGTTTCCAATCTTAATATTTATTGCCTCGGGAAAACCAACCTCAAGATCCACTTCAACACATATTTGAGCACAATCATATTGGTCTTTGTTGTTAGCTCGATCAATGAACTTACCCAATGTGTTTCCGATGTGCTTAAGAGACTCCCAATTCCAACAATGCACTGGCAGGTTGGGCAATCTAACCCACACAGGGACGGTTATGGTAACGTCAACTGCTGGATCAAAATCAGGCATCCACTTATTGAGATACAACCCTTGAGGGCCAATGAAATAGGGTCCATTATGGAATATCAGGTCCTTATCCTCCTTTTTAGATAATTCAAATAGGAAGAAACCCTTCCCTAGAAAATAGGAAGTGAGTTTGATTTTGATTAGCGGTGCCCAATTCCTTTCTACCCAACTCTCCGTGGTTTTGGGGGAGGACCAGAGTCCAGTGAACTATCCAACCAAAGCCCTCTCTGCCAGTGAGAGGGCGACCTGAATCAGCCCCTCAGGAGGGAGCTCAATCTCATGGATGTCATCCAGGCGCTTGACAAACTTCACAGCCTCAGTTGCCTTCTTCTTTGGGAGAGAATCCAGAAGTTTTATAAATGCCTCAGCATTAGAGAGGGGAGGTAGCAGCTGATCCATTGCAACAACGTCTTAGCTCGGTCTAGGTGAGCGTACCCAAATTCTAGAGATCATAATCCTTCAATCAAACCCATTGGAGGAACCTCTGAGGAGATAGGACCGGGATCACCGCGTGGTTTGGAGGTTCAACTCAGAGAGGGAGCAAAGGAGGTGCCGCGCAGAGTCAAAGCAACCTCCAAAGCGACCACAGGGCCAAGACCAAGGTCTCAAGCATAGAACAGTTGCAGAACGGGCTTGGTCAAAAAAACCTACCCTAACTCCCATGTTACCTTGAACATATGAAGAATTAAATTATAGAAAACATAAATGAATAAACAAGAAAAAATCACATGGACACAAAAGTTGTTAAGAATGAAGTCAAAATTCTTTGATTATCCTTAGAAATATTTCAGAGTATTACAATGGTGTTACTGGATCATTATAAGGGTTCAAACCTTCCTTCTTTGAATTACAAAATAAATGGAATATTATCCAAAATTGATTTGGATTTTACAAAAATAGAACATAAAAATAGATTTTCTGAACTAATTTGAGTAATTAGCACACAATTCGAGGGTGTTGTTTGATGGCTAGTGCTTGACTAGATTTTTTGCTATCTACCCCTGCTATCTTGCTTTCTTATCCTTCTTTCTCTACAACTAGCTACTAAAATTTTGCATTTTGTTTCACTCAATGAGTTCAAGTAATTTATCCCATCTTTTATCATCTGAAATAGAAAATTTTGTTACTTTTCTATATGCCTCATCGAATTTTGTATATTTCTCAAAGGTTGGCCTAATGATAAACAAATGTTGAACTACATGTTGAATAAAAAGATCATATTCAAGGCCTTCAAGGAATTATTTACCACTGATTATCGCTTTAACTTTGGAAAACCTAGCTATATCTTTTGCTATATCGTGCATTCCGTGCTGGTAATTCTCTAGTGGAATCAATTGGCCACTAGAATCTCATAGAGATGGAAGTCCTTTATGGCCCAAAACATTAAAATTCTTGTGAAACCTTTTAGCCTATGCTTCTAAGTTTTGACATTTGTTTTCTAACTATAACATTAAGTTCCTTTTTTTTTCAAAAACCTTCTTACTTCTAGGACTTTATTTGTCCTGTCTTCAATTCCAAGTTCCTCTACTTCTTCTTTTGTTTTAGAATTCAACACTTTAATTATCTTGGTATCTTCCCTGGGCTTATGATCTAAATCTTATTTGATTTTTGTAATGGCTACCTTTTACCTCTACACTAGCTCGTCCTGTTCAAAAATGATTTCAATAGATGTCCAAACTTTAGTCATGGTTGAATTTATATCAATCCATATTTTTTCTTTTGCTTCAGATAATGTCTTTGTAATCAATGATTCATTCTTATATTTCTCCAGTTCCTTGGTCAATTTGAAGTTTTTCTATAATTCGGCTAGATATGCATTATCAACTTTTATTTTGTTATCTTGGGTCTTCTCCAGTTGAGCTCTGATTTTTTCAATTTCCTTATCTTTTAATGACAGGTCTCCCATAACTTTATATAATTTTTCTATTGGATTCTAACTAGTAGACTATGTTTCTATTGTGGACACTGCTATTGCATATGTCCCTATGCCAGTGTTGATTTGAAGTTCTCTTTCCTTGATTAATTTCTCCATCTTTGCCTCCATTTTCTGAATTTGTATATTTTTCTCCACAATCATTTGAAGCATTTTTTTCCTTTTCCTTCTCCAGCTGACATACTTCTCATGCTTGAGGATGTTCAATTGTTGGTAATATTATATGTTTCCTTAGTGCCTATATTTCTACATTTATGCTTTTAATTATTTTCTCATCTGTCTTTGCATCTTTAGCATTTAATCCTAACTTTATAACTAAAACCTCCAACCCCTTAATTTTGGTATCCTTTGGTTATACATATTTCCAAGCTTCATTTGGAAATGAATATTGTTAAGAGATCCTTGTAGTTTAGAAGTTTCTTATTTTCTCAACTGTCTTTGCATCTTTAACATTTAATCCTAACTTTAAAACTAAAACCTCCAACCCCTTAATTTTGGTATCCTTTGGTGATACATATTTCCAAGCTTCATTTGGGAATGAATATTATTAAGAAATGATTGTAGTTTAGAAGTTTCCATGACAGAACTTGTCAATGATGTGTATATAATTTATCCTACTTGCTTGTGAAGATCAATTTGATTAATAGGATGTATCTATTTGGTATCAAATGAAAACACACAAATTTTGTAATCCTCGGAACTCTTAGGCACAAAGACCTTCGGTTCCAAAAATGCTAATTGGAATTGTCCTTGTTCACTATTCAAGGTAGAAAATAATCTTATCTAAGTTGTGGAAGACAGTTTCCAGAACTCTGCATATGCGAAATTTTTTAGTGCTCCGTTTTCTTCTTCATCTCTAAGAATCTTGAAAAAATATTATGCTACCTTAAAGAAGAAGGAGAATAAGGAGAATATAATGTGGTTTCTTCAACCTGCTCTAATGAAAATAAATATTCTCCTGAAAGTATGATTGTAGTAGGTTCTTCAAAAGTTTGAACATCTGAGGATTCTTCTTCAACATTTATAGTTTTTCTTATCTTGAACAATTTGAATGTTGCCTTCTGTAACTCTGATCTTGCTAGAGATAGAATCTCTCTCAATGTTTTCAATTCTTTTTCTATCATACTTGGAGTTTCCAATGTTGTTTTACTAGAAATTAGCTCCTCAACTTCCTACAATGTGTTCTCTTCCCATTCTTTTTTGTTGGAATATTGTTCAATCTTAGGTTTTTCAATGGGGATAAATGGTGTAGAATTTTTCCCAACTTTCATTAATTATATTACTCCTAATGGATCATATGACCAATTTAAACTTCATATGACTCAACAAATCATTGACTTCTTTTTCTGCAGCTCTAGTGTTGACTATGAATGGGCCAACCTATGCTTTTAGTTTAAATTGAGCCCCTTTTTTTTATTCAGGCAACAAAATGAACATCATCCATTTTCATCATCTGCCTAATATACTAAAGTACAAAATTCCTCATAGTGAGGAATGCTGGTAATTTTTGAGGTGGAAGCTTGTAACCATAGATCTTGATTTCTGTGAAATTTTGGTATAAATACCAGTCTCCAACTTTAGAATGCTCACTCAAATGCATAATCCTTTTGATCTTCGTTGAAACTATGAGAACGACATCACTCTTTAACAAATCTATTTCCATATACAAAAATTAATTGACAAAATCACCGAAAGAAAATTCTTTAGAAGTTTTCCTCACTAAAGAGGTAAAATGCATCACTGATTATTGTTTGCCTTCAACAACCAATTTATGTAAAGGAAACTTCAACCTTTCTGACTGATGAAACAAGAATAAGTAAATAAAAATTGATTGGTATTTGAATGACCCTTCAAAACTAAACCTTAAGAATTGATCATGGATTGCGTTAGAGAGAAACTAATTGTAATTAAACATGATTAAAGGTATTTTACCAGAATAAAACACTGATAAAATTCCAAAATAACTTCATTTACCCACTGATCATTGGGGTATCCTAATAGAAATTAAGCTAAAGAAATAACTTTCCAAGACATATCAGGGAACATTGCAGAGGGATAGGGTGGGTTTGTTCTGGGCAATTCTGAGTTTTCTGGTACAAGTGACTCAAAGAATGTTTCTGGTAAATATCCATGAGAGTATCAGTGGAAAAAGGGTGAAGGGATTCTTGAGGGTTTAACTAGAGGGCTTGATAAATTGACTCAAAGGTTATGTAGAACAAAGTTTCATTATTTTGAGAAATTACAGCTTTGACCGAGAAGATATCGGGTTCCACACCAAGCGTCAAAGTCTGGAAAATGATATGTCTGAGGGAAACAAAACAAGGTTAGTAAGGAATCCCAGAAGGAAAATTTGTCACTAGTATCTTCATATTTCTGAAAAGCCTAATTGTGAAGTTCACACATGTCAAATTCAAAATTCGTTTCCATAATTTTGAAATGGGTGTCAATAAATGGAAGTTCATCTAAATTAATCACATGTGGTAATAGATGATTATCTACAGACATTTTAGACTTTCCTTTATGGCTATCCATTTGGGAAAAATAAAATTATTGAGGGCAATTAGATAATCCCCTAAAAATAGCGATGATTGAAGGCTAGTATTTGTCGGAATTCACTTGCAACATCGTGCTAGAAGTTCTATTTGCATGCAGAAATGGTGAAAGGATCTATTTTGGAGAGGATAAAAACTTCTAATGAGGTGTTTGTAACGGGTTTTAGTTGGGCTAAACATTATTGGCGTATATTTTTTAATTCTTTTGAACATTGGTGGGATAATTAAATGGTGCAATGGTCACCTACTAGATTCAGCGGAAGGAATGGTCATGAATAACTGTAGTGAGAAGTTGGTAGCAAGAAGAAATAGAAGGAGAAGTGGCAGAAGGCAATGAGTGGTTTGTTGGGGGGAGGGGGGGTCGATAAATTCCTCTGGTAGAAAATAACAAAGTTTCAGCATGTGAACGATTGCAACAAATGTAGAAAAATTGGAACCATAATGTGGTCGATCTATTCAATCTTGTTAGAGGGGAAACTAATAGGTCCAAATGTTTCGTGGCATAGTGAAACTCTTTGGGAGTGGAGTTGTATAAATCAATAACAATCAACTAGTGGATGGGATTGCATGAGTAATAGCAATTGTAGTAGTAACAATGACTCCTTTGAGATTTATGACAATAACAATAATTGCAATAGTAAAAAAAATTCTTTAGGAGGATATGTAGCACTTGCAAGAGATTTTTAAGGCCTAAATATGAATTTCTTACAAAAAATAATTCATTACAATATTATTTACAAAAATAATACAATGCAAAAAGAATCAATTTTCCAACTACCAACAAGTTATTTTTCAACTACCAATTATGTAACCATGCCCCAAAAGGGGTTTTCATGGTTAT
>APFE030511573.1:37578-83030 GCA_000404065.3 Pinus taeda
GGATGACAGTGAAGGGAGATGCTCCTTTTTCCCAACAATTTCAAGGTATGAATTTGAAACAATGTGAGAAACAAATGAATCCATAGAAAGTGGTTTATGATACAACTAGATAGGATGGTCATTGGCAAACAAAGAAGTCTACAAGCCATCTATGGTTGTGAACTTAACAATCCTATTGTCAAAAACTGTGTCCACTTCATAAGAACCTAGACACCTAGAATGAAGCTTCCCCTTGAATATGTAATCATATAATAATTCCCAATATCCTTTTTGAGACACCTTTTTGATAAATTTGTCATGCCATTTGGTGCATTGTTGATGAAAAATAGTAGCGTGATGTAAGGAATCCAAGCACATTTCATCGAGCTCATTGAGTTGGTCCAAGTAGCGCTTTTGTGTTGTAGTTAGATCCAAATTTACCTCTAAACTTGTCCTTGGTGTTTTAATCTCGAACTCAATGGGAAAGATGACACTCTTACCATATATAAGTTCATATGGAGAGAATCCTATGGTGTTCTTCCATATAGTCTTATAGGCTCAAAGTTATTTTAGAATTTGATTGGCCCAATCATGATAGTGACTATAAACAATCTTAGTAAAGACAACTCCAATAACTTTGTCAATGCTCTCTACTTTCCCATTAGCTTATGAGTGGTAAGGTGAAGTAATCATGTGGTGAATTTTATACTTTTTGGTAAGATTTAAATCAGCTAGGTAGTGAATTGTGGCCCTCCACTTGTAATTATCTCCCTTGGAACTCCAAAGTAAATAAATACATCTTTAAACAAAAAGTATGAAACAACTTGTTTAGTATCTTTCGTAAGTTTTTTGGCTTTGACCCATTTGGTAACATAGTCTGTGCAAACCAAGATGTAGGACTTTTTTGACGAAATGGGGGATTAATGGGCCCCACAAAGTTAAGAGCCCACTTCTTAAAGGACTAAATAACCAACTAATCTTGAAACACACTTACATTTGATCATATGGTTTTTCTCATCCATTGGTAATTGTCACATCCTTATACATACCTTTTTTCATTTTGGAACAAAGTAGGAAGAAGTAGCCCATGTGAAGTACTTTGTGTCGTATTCTTTTATCATGAAAATTTCCACCAGAAGGCTCATTGTGAAAATCCTTTAGAATGTCTTGGTCTTCATCTTCCCTTTCATAATTTCAAAACCATTTCATAATGCCAAATTTCATGATCTAGAACAATTTAAGAGAGATAACCCCCTACCCAATAATGTAAGGCACTTTGTTGAATAATATATTTTTTTTCTTTAGGAGAAAGGTGCCACGAGAGCTTTCCTATAGAAAGGTAGTTGGCCATATCTGAATAACATGATGAGTGAGTAAAGACTGCAAAAGGGATTTTATTTAGAAAAGAATATTCAACAAGAAATCTTTCACTTCTGTTGTTAATCCTAGAAACAAATTCTACAATGAAGTTACCCTTTGCATGTTTATCCACATTAGTGATGTCAAATTCTTGTAATAAAAGAAACCGCCTAGTGACTCTACCATTGGTAATGAGTTTATTCATTAGAAACTTAATGGTATAGTGATTAGTATGTACAAAAACTTGGTATCCTATATTTTAATGCTAAAAATTTTAATAGCATGCACAACAACAAGGAATTTGCTTTGGTTACCTTATAATTTAGCTTGGCAGGAATCAAATTCTTGCTGCCATATGGATTTCATTCTTCTTGTTGTCCTAATATGGCTCCGATAAAATGTCACAGGAATCTGTAGAAATATGGAATGGAAAGGTTTAATTTTGTCCTCGTAAGATAAGAGCTTCAGATACACAAATTTTCAAACTTGTAAGAGCATTTTGGCATTTCTCAGTCCATACATATTTTATGTCTTTTGAAAGTAATGAGAAAAAAGGAGATGTAATTTTAGAAAAAAAATCAATAAAACGATGATAATGATTGAAATGTCCTAAAAAGATATGAATCTATTTTTGTGTTTTAGAGGGGGGACTCTTAAGATTACCTCAGTTTTTATCACATCAACTTGTATCCCTATAGAAGAAATATAATGACCAATTGAAATTCCTTCATTCATCAATATATGAAATTTTTTTGTACTGAAAGAGAAGTGAGTTTTGCTTCCAATGTTTCATCAATTTTTGAAGATTGACCAAAGCTATGTCAAATATATCACCATATGGCATAAAATCATCCATGTAATGTTTAACACATTCATTATCCAAATATGAAAATTTTCTAATTTTTCTCTCTACAAAGTAATAGGGGTTTTACAAAGTCCCAAAGGAAGGAATTGGTATGTAAACGTACCGCAATGGAACATAAAGGTATGTTATCCTAGTCCTCAGGAGTAATAGGAATTTGGTTATATTCATTAAGCCCATCAAGGCACAAAAGGAACTTCTTTCCTAATAGGGTTTTGAGGACCTAGTCAATAAAACATAATGGGAAGTGTTCTTTATGTGTGGATTTATTTAGTTCTCTGTAATAAAAAAAAATATCTCCATTTGTTGTTCTTTTTGGGTAATTGAATAGTGAGGATACCCATAGACTATCGAAGATTGGATAGATGAAATTGGCATTTATCATTTTTTGGAGTTCTTTTTTGACAATAACCTTCAAGGCTAGATTCATTTGAAACTGCAATTGGTGAACATGATGACAATAATATTTTATATAAATGTGGTGGGTGCATAAATCAGGGTGAATTTCCTTCATATTTATGTAGTCCCATACAAAAGCCTCTTTTTTCTCATATAACAAATAAACCAATCATTTTTCTTTTGAGGGAGACAAATTTGGTTTCACATTCAAAGTTTTTCTGGGATCAACCTCAATTAGGACACTCGTATGGTTTGAGTTAGTAGGTATCAAATTGTTAACATAATTTTCTTGGTTGGGTTCATCCATTATAGCATTTAGGAGCTAGAATTCTAGATGAGTAACATATGGGGGATTACAGATGAAGCTATTAATGGTATCATCCTATGTTGCATGCTTAAAATATATATCTTTTCGAAATGAGAGGAGTGGCTACATAACATCTGTTTTTGGTTCAAATTTAGCCTACAAGAGGCTTTCTTAGTCTATACTAAATTTAGAAGGGGGATAAAAGGACAAGATTATTTATAGTATTTCCATCATATATAATCATAAAACATGATCTGAAACTAATAAATGTTTCAGGGGTGGGTAACCGTGGTTTACCTAGGATTTATGGATGTCCTCCTAAGTGGGTTTTTGGATGCAACACTAGGAATTCAACCACATACTCCCTAGAGTCCACAAAGATGAAAACATATTATAGAATCAATTTTTTCTTGTTTTATATCATCTATCCAATTCCAACATGGTGGGAAGGTCTCAGGTTGGTAAGACCAAGCAATTCTATGGTCGCTTTGGCCATACAATTCATTGCAACACCCAGGTAAACTAGTGTGTTTGGAATAATTATTTTTATTATATAGATGGTTAATTTTGTATTCCCAAGGTCAACATACTTATTAGGTTACAGTTTTCCAAACATTAGTTATGATATCCTTTCTATGTTGTGGAAAGTGGGAGGATCCATGGGTTTTCTACTAGGATTTTTAGCATACAACTTCCTTACTATTTTAGCATAATTTGGGACTTCCTTGATCACGTGCAATAATATAATCCTAACAAAAAAAACGAATTCTTTAAAAAATTAAAACTGGAGCTATGGAGTGGTTTTAGTTATGGAAAATCTCTCTAGATATGGTGGGTTTGGAGCAGTTTCAGCAGTAACAAAATAATGGTCTATGTGGGATTTTCAACATGAAGTGTATTGGTGTGTTATTCCTCTAATTATTCTTGGGTTGGAGCTATTTATTGAGGTGAATTTTATTCTTCATGCTACATGATGAAAGATGATGTTTCTAAATTTATTACACTCCATAATCTTAAATGTACATCATTGCATCCTATAGGAGAGATATGAAAAGTAGGAAAAATGGGCGCTTCAACTTCTTGAATCACTTTATTATTTGGATTTGGATTAGGTTGTACATGTAATTAGGGTTGTAGGGGAAGATTACTTGGTTGCATATTTGAAGGGAGTTGTAGATGCTGCAATTGTACGGTTATTTGGGTTTTCATAGGGAGCTTCTCCCCTTGGAAAGGAGATCCTTTCCATCCTTGAGGCCATGGAATTTTTTGATTTTGGGGAGGTGACCATTGTGGCCATGGTTTGGGATATTGAAGCTAGGGAGGGCTAGGAAATTTCCATGGAATTGTAGGGTATTGATTTTTTGTGGGACCTACTAAGAATTATACATGTTATTATAGGTAATAAAAGACAAGGATGGGTCTTGATCTATACTTGATGGGAGAGTTTTCCATGAGTTCTTAGAAGTAATAAAATATGTTTTCTCTATTTCTTTGCTTGATCCATGGAACACTACTCTTAATATAGGTACTGATTGGAAGAGTTTCTTCAAATGATCATGCTCACATATGCCACAGACTTCCACATAGTAAAGTGGGCATTCCTTGAGGGCATGCTTTCTACAAATGGAACAAAATATTAGTAGTGTTTTCTCAAATTTTTCCTGAATTTTTTTTCCTAAAAATGTCCAATTATGAAGACAAATAGATAATAATATAGGTATTAAAATTTTCAAATATATAACCAATTTATGCTCTTGTTACTCCATCAGTAGCTTATCTCTGTATCTTGGAAAAAGTGTCATATGCTATGGTTATATTGCTTGATGACCCTCTTGAAATTTGTATGCATAGAGTGACTATGTCATTGATAAGGTTCATTTTCCAATTAGATTCAACATGTCCACATATTCATCTCTCATTCCTCAAATTAAGAATGTCTTATGGATATCTTTATCCAATTCACTATGCTTGAATCTCTACAAGCTATATTGGAGGAGTTAAATATAATCCTATAAGCTTTCTTCCTCCTTATAGGATATCTTGAAAAGATCCTCCCTTTAGTCTTCTATTATACGATAGCCTTGATATTTTCCTATAGAGGTTTTTTTTTCATGTCATCCGAAGATGAGATAAATTCACCACCAATGCCCATAAACCACCTTAATGTGACTCCATTTAAAGTGGTAGGGATCAATTTCAAATTATGAGCATCCAGAGTGTTATCATAGCTCCAACATAGAATATCAAATTCAAAAGAAAAGCTGTCTAGGTGTTCACTAGTCAAGCCATGTAAGTTTGGAAGAATAAAGAGAGGAATATTGGTTATTGGTGCTTGTCTAGGAATGTTCCCATTATGAAATAAAATGGTCGTAACTATATCATCTAAATTTTTATTTCTCATTTGGTTTTGCCACAAAATTTGGAGATTTTTCTTAATTATCTCGAGCACTCATTGTCCACTGACAAGCTTCTCTAGCTATAGAGGGTGTTCTTGTGGTTGTTTAGGACGTCTTGCAACACTCCTATTGTCTAGGATGGGGTTATCAAGAGTTTTCTCAGCTTTCAACCTTGGGTCTTGGTGTTCTAGGATTTTTCAATTTTTATCACCTTGGCCTTATATTAAGTCTTGATATTCAACCTATGTTATATATGTAGATGATTTGATGTGGGTCAAAGGTTGTATTATTTCTCCCAAGGTAAATGATTTATGAGATTATCTCGTCCAAAAGTTTTCTCCTAAAGCAGATGATTCAAAAGATTTTATCCTCCTAAAAGTTACTCCTAAGGAATATTACTCATGAGATCCCATCCTCCAAAATGTTTCTCCCAAGGAATATGATTCAAGAGATCTCATCCTCCAAAAATTTACTCCTAAGGAAAATGATTCTACTTCTACTTTTGAAATCAAATCCTAAATAATTGTTAGGAGTCCAAAATCTTGGTTACTTTTTCCTCCATATCTCTTTCCTCTTGTAGGGTCAATGTTTTTGGGGGCGCCTCATCTTTGTTCTTCTATATTTATGCATCATGCATATCTTGTCTCTCTATCATGTTCTATTTTAACAATGCATATACAAGAGAAATATTGTCAGTGTACTCTTGTGTCATTAATAAATTCCTTGGCAATAATGCCAAAATTTTGAGGAATTTAATTGTCCATTTAAAACAACCCAGTGAGTAAATACATTAATTTTCAACTATGGTACATCCTTTATTTCAAAGTTATCATGAAAAATATATGCAGAAAACAATTTCTAATATGACCTTAGCTATCTGCTAGTATACAATCTTGAGCGATAAACAAAACGTTTTCAAAACAAATCTTCAAAGATCAAACACTCATAGACTAAATCACATTTTTTGAATGGAAACACTCTTCACACTATTCTTAAATTGAAATCGCGCTGCTAAAACCACACTTGCATAAATAATGACACTTTACATATCCAAAACACTTGCATAATTGAAACAAATCTATTCTCTACAAAAGCAAAATCACTCAAATATCATAACTACTCTAAATCTTCTCACTAAATCTGATGATCAAAATCTCATTAATAGCATCAATCTAGGAATAACAATTAAAGTTAGTAATCTTGTTTCCAAAACAATAACATAAAGTGTCATGAATATGTAATAGTTATGCTTGAATAACAACAACCCACACTTCATGTAAAATACACTTGCAAATCAATGTAAGTAATAGTAACAAAAATATTTTAATGAGTGAAACTCAATAAGAACAATATTATTTTGGAATTACATAGATTCAAATAGGAATCAACAAACTAAATGAACTAAATATACTTAAAAATACAACCACTCAAGACCCTCTAAAGAGGGAGGTGCTTCCTCCTTAGCATGGAGCTAGAAGAAACCCAAAGGATACAACTTAACTCAAGATTTCATGAATCAAACCACAAATTTGTTGAAATTTTCATTAATCAATATTTAGGAAGTAAAAATTCAATGATCCAAAGAAAAATAAGATCTAACCCCCCCATCAAGAGCACATATGTTATGTTTTTAAAGAATCCCTTTACAACTAATCTTGGAAAAATGATAATTACAAATAGTCTTGAAAATATTTCAATTCTCAAGGTGTTCAGTAAAATTTTAAGTTGAATATCTTTTGTAACTGGTCATAAAAAAATACATTCAAATAAAGGTTATACTAAAGTAGGATTCCTCAAGCATCACAATGAGTAGATACACTTAGAATGATTATAACAACTGTGACTGGAACAACCAGACAAACCATTGCTACGATGAGAGATGTGTGGACCAACATGTTTGATGAGTATTAGCACGAGTGACTAAAACATTCAATGATAAAATCATGGATAAGTACCTAATATTATAAATCCCCATTTGAATGTATATCATCTTATTTATTAAATATAGTCTTCTTAAAAAAGAAAAAACCATACCATAAGTACATTATTGGAATAAATTTAAAAT
Source organism: Pinus taeda (assembly GCA_000404065.3). NCBI lineage: Eukaryota > Viridiplantae > Streptophyta > Pinopsida > Pinales > Pinaceae > Pinus > Pinus taeda. The sequence goes on from APFE030511573.1 coordinate 44,946, forward strand.
GTATTCTTTATGAAATAATGACTAAGCATTATATGAGATATTTGAAAACCTACACGATGATAATGATTTCAAACTTTTGATTTATTTGGGAGCGTCGAAGAGTTCAAACTGTCTAAAACTAGGGTTATTTCACAAAAGCATGAATGGTTCAGATCATGAGAGGCAGTGGCACTCCCTCCTATCACAATGTTGCTACAGTATGTAAGAAAAGTGACCCCTCCCCCTTTCAATGTAGCAAGTAAATGTATTGAACCCAAGGATAATTCCCTTCTCCTCTACATATTTTATAGTGGGATTTGCTTGATAAGTTCACAATCCAAGCTGTTGCCTTTCAAATGAAACTAAATACTCTAAACATGAGGTAAAATCCAACAAAAATTAAGGATACATTTAATTTATGCAAGACCATGCCCTCATAAGAAAGCTTACAATTATTTGTTTGATGCATAGATCCCTCATAGATATGGAAAACCAAAAGGAAGATATATATGGAACCAATGGGAAAAGGCCTTTTCAATATCATATTTTTGAATCTATAGCATCACATAAGGGTATTTTGGAATAGGCCCTATTATTTTAACTTTTTTAGAACATGCCTTAGATTCCATATTAAACATTCTAGCCTAGGAAAGGAAAACTTCAATGTTGCACTAGTTTGGATTTGGCTTATCTCCCCCCAAAGGAATTCTAGGAGGAGGAAACACTTTAGGGCATAGGCAATGCATTCAGGGATTTTTTTTTAAATTATAGAGGTTACAAAAAGAGGGATGCACACTTCATACACTTGTATCTATGTTTATTGGATATCTCTCAGAGTTTTTAATCCTTTGTTAATATTTCATATCAAGATATGGTGTGGAAGCAATCTCTTTCTTATGATCATATTATCTTTAGATATAAATAATTCCATGAGTATTACCATCATTTCAAGGATTGAATTATCCATCCAATCGAACAAAATTCAAACCTTAATTCTCAAGAAGGTCAATATGTTTTTGTAAAATCCCCCTCGTAATCCAAATAATTCAAATATTATCCTTCTAAGGCCTCTAGTAAAAAACTTAAGAAACCTAATAGAATTAGATCGTTGTCCTCATAAGATGCCTACCCTCCTAAAGATGAATCAAAATTATATTTGAGAGAGGAGAAGGAATCAAAGGACAAGAAACTGTAATATTCAAAGGAGAATCATACCCAGGTGAACCCCTCCTAGCCAACAAAACAACCCTTGATTTTAGAAAATTCAATCCCCTCAATGGAGGAGGTGGTAATGGTTGGGGAATTGAATAAAGACACCAAAGAAGGTATTTAGGGCATGGATATGTATGATATAGGACTCCTTATAATGGTAATTTTATGGAAAGGTGAAAAATCTCATTTGATCTTAGAACATCATGTTTATCTACTCTGGTTAGGCTTACTTAGAACAAAATCCTAGGAATCATATGACCCCTCAAGTACGAACTCCTCGAATTCTAATCTAGGAATCTACTTACGCTATTATGAAACCAACTAACAAAAAGATAGAAAAGAGAGATCAACACCTTAGAATTTAGCCTCTTTGAGGGAGAAACCTCCTTTAAATTACACAAATGAACAATTCTTGGATGATTCAAATGAAAAAACCTCCTTTCTATATATAGGAGTCTAAGGAGTCACAATATAACCCATTCAACCTAACAATAATAATATAAAGCGACAAAAATAACAATAGAGGGATTCTATGGGTTACAGTAATAACAATATGGGGACAATAGGGGCACAAAAATATTAATAAGGGATGCATCTACAATAGTAATGGGGTAATCACTAGTATTATAGGGACCCAACATGCCCCTTTCCTTCAAAAAAGTGTTGTCCTTAGCTTGAGTAGTTCTGGATGCTTTTGTATAAAATTCTGATCCTCCCATGTGGAATCTTCAGCAGATAAGTTCTTCCACTTGATGAGATACTCTAAAATTGATCGATTTCGTAGCTGTCGAGTTCTTGTTTTTGTGACTTCTTCCGGTTCCAATACAATTTTTCCTTCCTCGTAAAGTTCTCGCAATATTGTTTGAATTGGGAGATTGTCACCTATAACCTTATTTAAACATGAAACATGGAAAATTGGGTGCACTCGAGACGCTGTAGGAAGCTCCAATTTGTATGCCATAGTACCAATCTTTTGGAACACCTTGTACAGACCATAATACTTTGGTGATAATTTATTATTCTTCTTAGCTTGTTTGAGGGACATTTGTTTATATGGTTGTAACTGTAGGAATACCCAATCACCTACATCAAAACTTCTTTTGTTGCGATGTTGATCTGCCTGTTGTTTCATTCTATTTTTTGCCAACACGGGGTTATCCTTTAAGAGTTGGAGGACTTGTTGTTGATGTTCAATGTGATGTTCCATTGCTTGAACCTTAGAATTTTCTCTTAAATATGATGTGATGGATGGTGGCTGATATCCATAAAGTGCCATAAATGGGGTCATTTTTGTTGTTGTATGGAAGGAAGTGTTATACCACCATTCAGCCAGAGGCAACCATTTGAACCATTATGTCTATTTATCAGATACAAAGCAATGAAGATATCCTTCCAAACATTTGTTTACTATCTCAGTTTGTACATCAGATTGAGGATGATAAGACGAGCTATGAGCTAACTGAGTACCAAGACAAGAAAATAGTTCTGTCCAAACATTTCCAATGAAAATGGTATCTCTGTCACTTACAATAATCTTTGGGTTTCCATGTAACTTCTAAATTGTTTCCATAAATGCAGTACAAACTATATTGGCTTTAATTGGATGTGATAATGCACAAAAGTGTGCATACTTGGTAAGTCTGTCAACTACCACCATGATGACACTCTTTCCCTCAGACTTGGGTAAATTTGTCATAAAATCCATCGAAACCTCCTCCCAACATTGTCTTGGAATGGATAAAGGTTGTAATAGACACGGGGTCTTAATTGTTTCAACTTTATTTTGTTGGCAAACCAAACATCTTGCCACAAACTTTTGAATATCCGATTTAAGACCATCCCAAAAAAATTCCTTCTTAACCCTGTGGTAAGTTTTTAAAAATCATGAGTGCCCTCCTAAGGGAGAAGTGTGCAATTCCATAAGAATATTTTGTTTGAGTTACGAATTCTTACAGAGGTATAAGCGATCTTTGTACCATAACGAATCATTTTTCTAGATAAATGTATCAGATGTATTGGAATCTTGTTGTAACTTTCGAACAAGTTCCCATACTTCTTCATTATTCTTCCATTCCTCCCTTGCTCCATTTATCCAATCTGGTTGGATAATATAAATGGCGCACAACAATGCTTCCACATCCTCATCCTTTCTTGAGAGTGCATCTGCCACCACATTTTGCTTCCCTTTTTTGTAGATGATTTCAAAGTCATAACCCAACATCTTTGTGACCCACTTTTGTTGCTCTTCAGAGGATAATCTTTGTCCTAAAAACTATTTAAGGCTATCATGATCCGTTTTTACCTTGAAGTGTCTTCCCGTTTGGTAGGGTCGCCATTTCTTAAGTGCATGTAATATTGCCAACATTTCCTTCTCATAAATAGCTTTGTGTAAAAACTTTCCCTTGATTGGACGACTTTCAAAAGCAGTGGGTCTTTCATCTTTCATTAAAATAGCACCAATTCCATTTCCTTAAGCAACACATTCCACAATAAAGGTTTTTGTGAAGTCTGGTGTAGCTAAGATCGGTGCTTGGCACATTGCCTCTTTAAGATGTTCGAAGGCCTTTGTTGCTTCTAAAGTCCATGAAAATGAATCTTTCTTCAATAATGTTGTTAGAGGTGCTGCTATTCTCCCATAATTCTTAACAAACTTTTGATAATACCCTGTCAACTCGAGAAATCCTCATAGATGCTTTATGGATGTGGGGATTTTCCATTCCTTAATGGCTTTAATTTTGCTAGGGTCTACCTTAACTCCTTCATGAGATACAATATGACCCAAATATTCCACCTCTTGTACTCCAAAGAAACATTCGGATCTTTTTTCATATAATTGTTTCTCCTTCAATAGTTGTAGCACTCTATCAACATGATCCTTCCAAGACTTTCTATAGATTAGTATATCATCAAAAAATACTAACACAAATTTTCTAAGGAAGGGTTTGAAAATGGAATTCATCAAACCTTGAAATGTAGAAGGTGCATTGGTAAGGCCAAAAGGCATGACCAAAAATTCATAATGACCATCATGAGTTCTAAATGTTGTTTTCGGAATGCCTTCAGTCGTCATTCTAATTTGATGATATCCTAAACGAAGATCTATCTTGGAGAAGTAAATTGATCCATGCAATTCATCCAGTAATTCATCAATGACAGGAATGGGAAACTTATCTTTAATAGTGAGCTTGTTGAGCTCCCTATAATCCGAACACATGTGCCATGATCCATCCTTCTTGTGCACCAGTACTACTAGAGCAGAGAAAGAACTTTGACTAGGTTGAATTATACCAGCCTCTAGAATTTCTACAACCATACGTTCAATTTCACTCTTTTGGGCATAGGGATATCTATACAACCTGATGTTTGGAGGAACACTTCCTAGAATGAGATGAATAGAAGGATCATGATCATGAATAGGTGGGAGACCTTTGGGAGTCTCAAATACCTTGGAATGATTGTCCAATACTTTTTGGAGATCTGGAGAAATAGATGATTCCGATGTGGAAACATATAGCAAACATAATTATACAATTACACCTCTTTGTTCCTATTTAAAAGCTTTTTCATACCGTTAGAGCTGATTATCTTTCCCGATTTCCCTGCAATACCCCTTAATTCAACTTCCTTTCCTTCGACAGAAAATGTCATGAAAAGTTCTTGAAAATTAAAAGCTATTGTACCCAAGGATTGTAGCCATTAGACTACTAGTACAACATCAACAGCCCCCATTGGAATGGAAAGAATTGGGCTAGTCAATACAAATTATCCCATGGGTAGCTTGATATTATGGCACTTTTCAGAGCAATTTATTGCTCCTCCATTTGCAATCATCACTTGAAACTCTGGTGCTGGATATAGGAAGCAATTCAATTCTTTTGCTACCTTACAATGAATAAAATTGTGGGTAATTCCTGAATCAATAAACACTATTACCTTTTTCTTCTTGATTTCTCCTTCTATCTTAATGGTTTGAGGAGTGGTAATTCTAGCCAATGCATTACAAGATATGGTCAGATTCATTTCTTCTTTATCTAGGCTTTGTTCATAGAGTATATCCTCTTCCTTTGACCTTTCTTGCTCCTTTTCTTCTTCATCTTCACAATCTATGTAAAATAATTTCTTCTCAGCACACTTATGACCTTTAGTGTATTTTTTATCACAACTGTAACAAAGCCCTTTTACTCTTTTTTCTTCCAATTTTTGTGGTGTTAACCTTATAGGTTGTGGAAGGCTAGGGGTAACAACACTTCCATCTTTATAGTTGTGACTGGTATGCTTCCTGGTTGCCATAATTTTGCTTTCCACTTTACTTGCTAACCTGAATGCCTCTCTAATGAATCAGGTTCCCAAAGGCGAACATCATGTTGGATATTATCCTTTAAAGTCCCTATGAACACATCAATACTATACTCCTCTAGCATATTTTTTACCCTTATGTTCAATTTTTGGAACTCCTCAATATGCTCCATTGTTGAACCCTTTTGTTTGAGACTTATCAATTGGCTAAAAAAAGTGTTTCTTTTTGTATCCTCATAATGTGTTATCAATTCTTCCGTAAAAATGCCCAAGTGATAATTTTTTTACGAGAGCAAAGCCATTGATACCATACAAACTGATTTGGTTCCAAATATAAAGTTGCAATACGTACCTTTTGTGCATTTTTCACATTATTGAGATCAAAATATTGCTCCATCTGTAATATCCATGTTGCAGGATCCTTGCCATCAAACTTCCTCATATCGATTTTTGTAATATGGTGGGTATTTGATCCAACATTAGAGTCTATGGAATCATTATTAAATTTTTTTTTGTTCTCATCATGAGTTTCATTTACTACCCTTTCACCATTATTGACCATTTCTTGTAGAAACTTATTCATATTTATCTTCAATTCTTCCATCTTGTCATCCATGCCATCCATTTTAGCGTCCATGCCATTCATCTTAGCTTCCATGCCATCCATCTTAGATTCTACACCTTTCTTTAAACAATCCATATTAGCTTCTACACCTTTCTTTAAACCATCCATCTTAGCTTCTACATCTTTCATCTTAGATTCTGTTACTTTTTGTGCAAGTGAGACTTGTTGCACTTGGTCTCGTAATTTTGATATATCATGTTGCATTTCTTCCTATTATTCATGAGTCATGCTAGAGCTTTCAGGTTGCTTACTAGGTGTTTGCATTTTCTTTCCTTGGGGCATCAATTACCAATAATAATGCTTTACTATGCCCTTTGAATTCCTTCAAATTAATTTTTCAAACCAAGCTTAAGCAAAAATTGAAAAAAACTACACATATTTTTTCACTTTGTACGAGCTTGATATTGAATCTGATGTATCTCTGTTATTTCAGATCATCTAGTTCTGAAATTGCGACCTGCAGTAGCCCTCTGCATCCTCTTTCCAATGCCACCCGTTTGATCCAAATTGGAATCTCCAAGAGTTATGCACAATCTCCCAGACCTTTCCAGAAGAGTGAACTTGTATGAAGTGCCACGTGTTTCTATTTCAATCTATAGCACTGAAAAATATACACAAGAAACTATAGTCCGTCCTCTTTCTATACCTTCTTACACATTTCAATCTGATGCTCAGAGAGAAAGTTGTGATGATTTTCCCCAGGTCACCTGTTTTGAATGTAATTTAGGAGTTTGCAAAAAGACCAACTTCGTCAGATCATATCTCTGCAAATATAGTGCGAAAAGCTTTGAAATTTGGACCCAAGGTTCAGGGCGATTTCCTCTCAAATGAGTTTTTTTCCACTTCTGAAATGTCGCAGAAAAAAGTTACAGCGAAAATGCCACAATGACCTATTTGCAGCAGCGAAACCCTAGAATCCAAAGCTTTGATACCAAATGTTATGAAAGTAGCTAACAAAAAGATAGAAAAGAGAGATCAACACCTTAGAATTCAGCCTCTTCGAGGGGGCAACCTCCTTTACATTACACAAATGAACAATTCTTGGATGATTCAAATGAAAAAACCTCCTTTCTATATATAGGAGTTCTAAGGAGTCACAATATACCGAGCCGAACTAACAATAATAATATAAAGCCAAAAAAATAACAATAGAGGGATTCTATGGGGCACAATGATAACAATATGGGGACAATAGGGGCACAACAATATTAATAAGGGATGCAACTACAATAATAATGGGGTAATCACTAGTATTATAGGGACCCAACATATGCTCATTTAAATATCCTTCTATGTTCTCTAGAGATAATGAGAAAAACAAAAGAAGAAATAAGAAGTTGCTCTAGAAGCTTGGATAAGTGTTGGTAAACATTGGGTAAATCATGCTCATGATGGAGGCATTCTACTATGACCCTTCTCACCCTTCATGAATATTTTTTCCTAGAATATAAAAGGATGAAAACGCAAAGGTAAGAACAATTTTCTTTACAAAAAAATATGATAATAACATGCATCGATTGTCACAATTCAAGAATTAAACTGTTCTAGTGAAGAGTTGTGTCAATAATATATCATTACTAGGTAAGTTCTTAATCCATAATGATAAATGTGAATAGCTAGGTGGGAGGGCTTGAGATTCCGAGGAACATAGGGTAGGTTATCATTTTAGATATATCATCCTTCCTCCACATCTTTTCAGTATAATCTAATCTTATTTGCTCTATGAAAATTGGATGTATATCCAATATTTATTGCTCAGATATACTTGAGGGAAAAATTATTTGTTCAAAAGTTTTGTATCCTTAATCCCTTACAAGTAGATATGATCCCTTGGTTTATTGGTGGTGACTTTAGTATCATCAAGTTTTTGGAGGATAATAAGGGAGGAATAAGGTTCCTAGTTGTGGAAGCTTACCACTTCATAAACATGATGAATCTGCTAGAGTTGACCGATTTGGGTACAATCAATGGTACCTTTACATTGAATAATATTAGAGGAGGAAGTCATCGAGTGATGCAAAAACTAAAATACTTTCTACTCTTGGAGTTTCCTTTAGAAGGTGACATCTTTATGGATGCTTCCATCTTGCTCAAGGAGGGCTCCAAAAAATAGGCCCTTTAGATTCGAAATCTTATAGCTTCAATATCCATCCAGCTTGGATAAGGCCCATAACTAGTGGATGGAAGTAGCCTTAATAGAGGGCATGAAAAATTTATTCTAGAAAAAATTCAAGTATCTAACATCCTGTTTTAAGAAGTGGAATAGATAGGAATTTCACAACATCTTTCAATCCAAGAAGGAGCTCAAGGACCATATGGCCCAACATCAACAATGGATCATTCTAGAAGGATGGTTGGAGGAGTATGCAAGTGAGGAGGAATACCTACATAAGAATATATAGGAGCACATGACCCATCAATAAATTATGTGGATATATATTTCTAGAATAATATGGTTTCATGAGAATGAAAAAAAATAGCAATTTCTTTCACAAGTCAATGGCGCAACATTGACACCATGATTACATATCCTCACTCAAAGGTGTAGATGGAGGAAATTGATTAGAACATCAAGAAATTAAAACCAATTTGGTTATTTAATTGTACTCTTTTCTCTTAGAGCCCTACCAAAATACAGAGTAGGAAATAATGAAAACCAAAAAGCACATCCCATCTCTCATTGAAATATAGTTGGATAAGACATTGTTAAGCAAAATCACCTTAGCATAAGTGAAATGGGCTATTAGGGATATGCCAAAAAACTAAATCCCTTGGTCTATATGTCTTCATAATATATATTTATTTCAATCTTGCTGGCCTTCTATTAGAGAGGAAATATTGGAGGTTCTTAAAGAATTAAGAAGATCTGCTTGATTTCTTCCATCCCTTAATTGCACCTATTTGAATATTTCTCCTATGTTGACCGATCCTATGAGCTTTATATATTTTCTCCCATTTCTCTTTGTAATTTCATTTATAATATTATCACCAAGTTCATGATGAACCATCTCAAGTATTTTCTCCATTCCTTGATTTCCACTGAGTGAACGGGATATGTAGATGAGAAACAAATTTTGGACATTGGCATCATCATGGCCCATGAAGTAATTCATTCACTCCAATAATATAAAAATAATGTATGATAATCAAGTTATATCTTTCCAAGGCTTTTGAAAAATTAAGCTAGTTGTTCATTCACCAAATCCTTATTTCCTTTGGGTTCTTGAAGACTTCAATGAATTGGATACACTCTTTAATTGTGACTACCTCATTATCCATATTGGCTAATGGCTATCCGTTAATCACATTCAATCCTTTTGAGGGTATATGTCAAGGAGACATCCTCTCCCCTATTTTTTTTCGTCCTTGAGGTAGAAGGTCTAGCTCATGCTATCAAGGAAATGTATTTTTAAGGTAAAATAAAGCTCCTGTTCCTCTTTGGAGAGCGACTCCTAGCCTCACATCAATAGTTTGTTGATGATACCATGCTAATGGATATCCTAATAGTTAGAGAATATATTCATATATAACATGTTTTAAATGATTTTATGGAGGCATAAAGAACCTCAATCAATATAATACCCCATGGTAAATTTAAGTTTGTGACTTATATTAAAATTGTGGCTGAAAATTCAAAGTGGGAAAAGTGACATGATGTGGCAATGTATATATTTATTTTGATTAATAAAAAGAGAAACTATTTTTGTGTGCTATTATTGTTGAAAATATGTTAAAGGATATCATTTGAGATTATAATCCTAACTTCCAAGAAAAAAGTTGGAACCAATTATGCTGAAGAAGGGGCAAAAAAATAAAAATCCTCCTTTTTGTCATTCAATTGAACTGTTGGCAAAGATAGAACACTAAGAAATTCATGATCGGAGATAGATGTCATGGATGGAACTTGTGTACAGAGGACTATGCGGGATAAAGTAGGTCCGCTTGAAAAGAAATACTGGTGGGAGAGAAAGACTGGACATGAACCCTAAAACTATAAGGATGCTACTAAAGGGCTAAGGATGTAAAGCGAAAGATAAGATCCTAAGTTGTTTTCCTAACATGGAGGGGTAGAGATGAGGCGCAACTATTGTAAAGTGTAGTTCTTGGTTGGGAGGAACGTGGAAGCCTTTAACTTATTTTCAAATATCCTTAGATAAGTATGTATGAATACCTGAAAATGAAATTATGATAAGTATGCTCTTTTCTTCAATTTTGAGTTATGAATAAATTATGTAGGAAGTTTCAGTATAATTTTGCATGTCCCCTAAATGTATTTAAGTAGGTGAATGAGTATGTTTTGTTAGCGTTTAGAAAGGAAAAGTTTGTGTATATATGTACATTTGCACTAACTTATTGCAGGAAAACTAGAGGCACCAAAACGAAGGACATTATTTAGAGGTTTAACAGAAGCCTTAACCAAGGACCACCCTGCTAACCACTGTACAGTGGATATGAAAAAAATAAAAATATTGCGCTATGGTAGAAAGTATGTCAAGAGAAGTAGAGTGCATACCATTTCATTTAAAAAAAAGAAGGATATCCTTATGTACTAGACTATGTTTGAATAATTGCAAGATCGATATAAACATGCATGTATATATTCAAGGCATATATAGTTATAATAGAGTCACTATAATATAATGATTAGTGCCATTAAATAAAGAGTAGTAAATTTATGCCCATGTTAGCTATGTAGATCATGATGTTGGATATTTGGCATTGCCTGGATGGTCAGTGGACTAGTGAATTTATCTGCAGGTGTGTTGGCATTGATGTCAACAGTCATCCTGGGGATTTGTGTTGGGGTGTTGGAATTTTGTAGTTGTTGGAAAGAGTGTTGGCATTAATATCAACCACACTAGCATGGATAATTTTTGTAGGATATGTTAATAGTGATGGCCAAGATGTGTGGGGGCTCTCTTCTCTCTCCTCTATTAGGACACATGGCGGAATGAGATTGGCTCTGAGAAGCTGTAGTGGCATCTAACACAATCATGACGTGGCCATACGATAGGACACGTGGAAGAAATATTATGAATTTTGGGTGGCCTAGTGGGCCAAATCTGGGTGACATATGTCACCACTAAGGAGGTTCCATGTCTCACCACTAAGGAGGTGCCACTTGGAGTGATGATGTCAGTCTGACATCACTCAAAGGTTGACATATTGGAGGATGAAGACCTCGTAACTTTAGTGAAGGGGTTTTTGATATTGGGTTGGAACTTGGTCATGGGAATCCAAATAACCAAGGGTGCATAGCAGTTAATAATGGAATATTGGGCCCCCACAACAAAAAAATACCTTAGCACTTAAAAGCTAATCCACTGGTTATAACACCCAGTCCCACGGAGGAAAAATAGGAAAGTGCCAAGAGAAAGGACTTGGAACCTCTCAACCTTGTAACATAAATTGAATAAACATTACGAGATATTTACAAAACCCAAGGACTATACTGGTGGTCAAAGGTCAAGGTCCTATGATGTGTAAATGCTAAAGGAGATAAGCGCCAAGGGGATAAGAGTATACGAACTAAGTGATATCGTAACACCCCTCTTGTATGAGTTACGATATGTTGTGGCTCCGATATGACAATACAAAGGTGTATAACAGATGGATGAGTTCTCAGTAAGGACCACAATCATGTAAAGGAGTTGGTCTTAGGATTGATGGCAATTATCAAATATCGCTAGGTCAAAGCATGCTTAGGACCATAGTTTTCAGGAAAGAGTGTTATGTCTACCTTGAGGTGATGCAAGCTATCTATGTTCTTTGATGCATGCCTTAGTGAGTTAAAGAGATGAATGGGTTAGCATCTAAAGAACAAATGCATATCAATGGAGTTGGTTTTATGGGGTCAGATGGATCTGCAGAAAGCTCTGAGACAAGGTAACAAGGACAACAGTACACATAGAAGCCATCTCGAAGTACAATCAAGTTGTATGAAACCATGAATAAGCATGGAGAGCCTCAGTGATATGAGATTCATTCATAGAGATGATTGTGGTTGGTTGGAGTGTGCATGTGGATTGAGAATTAACTCTTAGTAGGGAGAAAACAGTTGAGTGGCCATTCACATTTTTAATGTTTTGGCAGAGACCAAGTCAAACGCAATAGGAGAATGGAAAATCCATCGCAATCTACACTTTCACTGTGTCAATATAGGATAGGAGTGGCATAATCAATTAGTGGGCAACAAAGGAACAAAACCCAGGACCTCAGACGAGCAAGAATGGAGGAAAGGAGCATGACCGCTAGAGAGTGAATTGAAAATCTCTATGTATGTGAGAGCAAATCTATGTGAGGCTAAGTGAGCTTGTTCTAGAGAGAAAGGTCTAGAGTGCTTATGCAGAGGTAAGAGACGTCGAGAGAAGCTACGTTGCTGCGAGAAAAACTGAAGTTGTCTGTGCAGTGTGAAGAAGGCTGAGTGAGCCAATTCTATGGTGTTTAAGGTTGAAAGGGACTGATGCATAAAAGAGGCCAAGAGATGACTATATGCAATCGAAGAGAAGAGTGCAGGAAGGACTACGTTGTCAATGTGTGTTAGTGACTATTGTTGAGTAGATCAGTGGGCTATTGTAGAATGACTAGAGTGAGCTTAACTGTGAAGAATATCATAGCTGATATCAAGCAAAGTGGTTGCCAATTACAGAGAAAACTGAGTTCCTTGTTGAGTGTGGGTTGAAGCCTGCATACAGGAAGTTGGTGATTCCATATCTAGTGGATACTTGAGAAGGCTTGGGGTTAGTGCCTCCTACAACTTGGTGCTTGCGTAAATCTAAGGAGTTGCAAGTTGGTGCCTGCAAAAAATTCATGAAGTTCGTGCTTCACATGGTGCTTTTGGTAAACTTGACAGGTGTCTACAAAAGGAGTGAGTTGGTGCTTCCTGCTAATGGGTGCTAGAAAAAAATGAAAGGGAGTTGGTGATTCTTGTGGGTAGTGGATCACAAAAAAGATTGATGTAATAGAGTAGGTGCTCTTATTTTACATCAATAAAAACAACAAGCTTTGATGGATTTTTACTAAAAGGGTTTCTAGGTAAAACCTTGTGTCTCATATGTATGATGCTCATGGTGTGTGTGATTGTATGTTGATTTCATATTGCTGCTAGATTATATGTTGATGTTGATTATATTTTTGGTTGCCAAGTTTGAATAAGAAAAGTAAATTGGCATAAAGAATTGAAATTTAACCTTAATATTGATTCACCCCCCTCTCAGTGTTAACATTATTTCCAACAATTGGTATCAGAGCCAGGTTCCTTTAGAAACAACTTAATTGCTAGAAGGTAGATCAGAGGGAAACAATGGATAATCGATTTTGGATAACATTAGAAGGAGTTCCATTTTTAAATGGATCATACTATGAACTTTGGAAGGTTAGAATGGTAGCCTATTTAATGGCCTTGGATGTTGATATGTGGCTCTCCGTATTGAATGGAGAAAAGAGTGAGAAGAATGAAGAAGCCTAAAAGATTGTCATGAAAGGGATATCTAAGCTGCTGCTAATGAGGCATTGTGAGTTAGCAAAGGAAGTGTTGGATAGACTAGAATGTGTGTATGAAGGAGATATCCATGTGGCTCAAGAGAAGGATGAAGAACCTTGTTTCTCTAGCAATGAGTCAGAACATGCAGAAGTTGCTTCTCATCAAACTCGAGTTGATGATGAAGAAATCTTAGAAGGAAGATCATGCTACTCAGAAGGTAAGTTATTGTTGTGTGATAAATGAAAAGAGATAGGTCCTTCATTATCTATATGTAGATGCATATCACTTGAAGATAGAGATAACTATGCATCTAGTAATTTTAATAAAGATAAACCCATTTTAGTAGCATAGAAAATGAGGAATCCTCATACGAAGAAGAGATATTCCCGTTGTGCTCACCCATAGCATAAAATGAGAATACCCTAGGTAGTGATGAAGAATGGATAACCATTACTGTGGAAGACTACATGGACACATAGATGGCTTTAGATATCTGTGGTCACTCAGCTAACACCTATGATAGTGAAGAAAAGGATCTAGATGAAAGGATATTTTTTAGAAAGAGGTTGATATCGGCTTTAAAGGAGATCAACGACCTATCAAAGGAAAATCTCAAGCGAGAGGAGCAATTGAAAACATATGATAATGATAATGAGATGTTGAGCAGAAAAATAGTTGAACTAAATTCTCAACAAGAAGAAGCTAGCAGACTGAATGGGATGTCAACCAATCAACTGATGAGAAGGAAGCTTACTATGAGAGACTACAAAATGAAGTAGTCTTATTGAGACATGATGTAGAAGAGTCAAATAAATAGTTATCTCAATAACAAAAGCTTGAGGAGATAAAGAAAGTCTTGGATGAGATTCTTGGAAAGAAAATACCCCCTCTCATTAAGATTGGTTTGGGTTTCAAGGAAAAACCTAGCTCTAATAAGGCAAAGGTTAAAGGATCAACTTTCCATGTAAAGGGAGTTCGAGGTTCCGACAACAACAAAGGAAAATAAGTTGTTGGACAACAACAACAATAGAAACAAGAGAAGGAAAAGCAACAACATAAGGCTATGAAGCAGAAGCCAATAGTGAAATAGAAGAGATTTAGGCAGTTGCAAGAAAGAGCGCAAGGAAGCAATACAAGTTGTCATGAAAGGCATGTGAAGATCCAACGAAGGTCCTTTACTCCTCAAGGACAAAACCTTCAAAGAAAAGGTAACCTCTGTCATGAAAATCCTTTTTATGGGTATTGCTTTTCTTGCAATAATTTTGGACAATAAAGACATAGACTGTAGATGGCATGCAAGGAAACAAGATGTGTTGGGTAGCAGCAACACAAGAATGCATAAAGAGGCTAGGAGAGGGCATGTTGGCCATGATAGAAGTTTTGGAAAGAATGTTGTCAAGAGTAACTCATATGCCCCATTCTTAAGCGAAAAAAATGCTACAAATGTGGCAATATTGGGCACAACAAAGTATGCTACAGATCTGGAAAGAAATGGAATGCTTCTCAGCATATGCATGCAAATGTAACAGCTCGAGATTTGAAGACAAGGAGAAACAATGGAGTTGAGAGATACAGATTTGTCTTCAATGCTCTATGTCAAAAGATAAATATGAAAAGAGGAGGAAGAAATCAAAATAATGATCCTCCAACTCTTATAGTAGACCCAACTGTAAGGCGGAAGGGCATCGAGAGGAGTTGGGTGAAGAAATATGAGTTGAAATAGAAGTTTCTTCTATCCATGTGCAACCAAAAGAAAGCCCAAACATGGGCAAAGTAGAAGTTGGAGAGTAATGCTTCTATCAAAATTTCACCATTGAAGGTCTGGAAGAAGGAGGATGATTTGCTCAGGGGAGTAGATCTTCTATTTATCTTTATTAAAGGAAGAGAAGGGCCTCAAGGGAGGCCAAATAAGTCAAATGTATGAAGGAAAAAGAATGAAAAGAAAATTGCATCTGATTAATGAAGGTATGGTCGTGTTGTCTTGCTGATTACAAGAATAAATTAGTTTATTTTGAATGTATCAACATTGAAAAGTAGAGGAGGAGTGCATCCAACATGAAGAATACACAACAATATCTTATGTTATGGGAAGAAGAAAATGGACTGCAATGGAAGTGTGGAATGATAGGAATATCATAGTCAAGTAAGGTCCACAGGATCAGTCCCATGTAGAGGCAAGAAATCAGTTCCAGGAGATCAAAGAGCATTGGCTCAGGGGAGTTGCTTTGATAAGAGGTAGTAGGAAACAATTTTCAACGTCAGAAAGGAAGATTGTTGAGAAAATGAAGGTGGAGAAACCTTTTGTGGATTTGGGCATTTCTTTTTGAGAGAAAAGTACTAGAGTTTTCCTGGTAGTGTATCCAATTTGTATCATTTCTTTTTGTGCAATTGGTATTTGTTGAGCAACAATTCGTATTATAGAAGTATGATCTCAAGGGGAGAAGAGGAGATGCTAAAATGAAGTGAGCACAATCTCGGAAGAAGCAACAACAATGAAGTGCAACCTAAATTTCATCATCACTAATTGGTATTAGCAATAGCAGCAATACCATAAGCAATTTAATTGGTATCAATTTATTGTAATTGGTACAAAAGATGCATTAGTGGAGAGAGTACTCAACTAGTAGCTATAAGGTGTCCAAAATAGGAGGAATTCAAATCAGAGGCAATATATGTTCACGAGTAGTATATCACATATGCCTAGTTTGTGGAGAAACAACAACAATGAGTCCTTGAAGAGACGTCTAAAGAGAAAAATGTAGAACTAGACTTTGGTCTTCACAACCAATGATTGCATGGGGAGAAAAAAGCATCATTGTAGCCCCTTGCCATTGATGTCAAAGGGGGAAAGAATTTGTGAAGAAGTTGTGTTGGCCTGTGCAGAAGAGAGAAAGCCATTGGTGGATCATGAAAGAATATGTGTGGAAGAAACATGAGGTTTGGCCATAAAAGTAAATATAAGGATGAAGTATTGCCATCAATGCCAAAGGGGGAGATTGTTGGATGGTTGGCATTGTCTGGATGGCCAGTGGCCTAGTGAAGATATTTGCAAGTGTGTTGGAATTGATGTCAATAGTCATGCTAGGGAGATGTGTTGGGAAGTTGGAATTCCCTAGCTATTGGCAGGAGTGTTGGCATTGATGTCAACTAGACTAACATGGATACTTGTTGTAGCAGATGTTGGCAGTGATGGCCCGGGACAAATCCCATGGTTGCTGCAGTTCTTTGTAGCAAATCATCATTGTAACATGCTGACTGGAAAAGCCATAAAATGAAGAATACTATGTTGGTCAGGACAAAATTCCATGGTAGCTACAGGCTTCATGTAGAGAATCATCATGGTAGCATGCTTACTGGAGAAGCCATAAAATGATGACTATGGTGGTTGGGAGTTCAAGATTCGAGGAACAAGAAAGAGTCAAGGAGCAAAGAGTGGTAGAGATTCCTTTAGCTATCATAAAGATAGAAGGTGAGTGGAAAGGCTACATTGGATCTTCTCCACTGGGAAGTTATCTGAAATAAATTTCCAATGGTGTGTGGAAGTCAAAAAATGGCCTCATGGATCAAACGTTATGGTCTACCATATTCATAGCCTTGAAGTCCTAAGCAGGCCATATCGAAGCATCAGAGTAGGCTATATCGAAGGTTTGAGCACATCAAGAACCGATATTGGAACTACAGAGCAGGCTATATCGGAGGTCAGGACATGAACATATCAAGGTATTAGAACCTGGAGGTCATCGGAACATTAGAGGTCAGAGCATATCAGATATCGAAGTAGGAAACATACTAGGTATCAAGATATTGATGTCGATCAACATATTAGATATTGGAACATCATAGCAGGTTGTATAGGAGGTTGGAGAATATCGGAACCTTAGAGTGCAACGCCATAGGAGCATCAAAAGGTTGATATTGGAGAATATCGAGACCTCAAAGTAGGTCATATTGGAAAATCAGAGATCGGACAATATCAGGACCTCAGAGCAGGGCATATCAGGTATCAAAATATCATAACTTCTTAAGAGAGGAGCCTTTAGAAGTTATGATATCCAATAGTGCCGACAATACTAAAAAGTACCAAGGAATGCTAAAGAAAATTAATGAAGGACTTTGTCACAAAACCAAGATGTGTTGGGGCTCTCTTCTCTCGTAGGACACATGGTGGCATGAGATTTTCTCTGAGAAGCTGCAATGGCATATGATGCAGTCATGACATGGCGATATGAAAGAACACGCGGTAGGAAGATTAGGAATTTTGGGTGGCCCAGTGGGCCAAATCTGGGTGACACCTGTTAGGATTCTAGGATACTCTCCTAGGTTGTAGCTCGGAGATGCCTGGTAACATATAAGTTCAACTTATTGTTGCAAATGGATGAATGGAAGGAATGATGCTTGTCTAAGCTAGATAACCACTTCTACTTAGCTTAACTCCAGACATGCATGAACACCCCCAGATTACAAGGCTTTAGACCACCAACTACTCACAGTTTAGGATTGGGTGAACATGGAGAATACTGACCACACGAGCAGATGCACAACACCATGTGATGGTCGACTACAACTAGTAGAGAAGTTTGCAAATCTAATTTACTAATGCACAGATAGGATGACAGCTCTCTGGCACCAGAGGAATAGAAACCTAAATAAATCATTCAATGATACATACAATATTTTAACACAGAGATAGGATGACAGCTACTCTAATGCTAAACATCAAGAGTTCAGGAACACAACATATTAGGCATAGCTTGGAAGAGAAGATAAATGGAAAGTGAGAAATTAATAACAAAAGAAGCTTGTATTAGCTGAAGATGAAGACGAGATGCCACAAGTGTCAAAATAGTTACAGTCTCTAGAAGTTGAACCTTACATCAAAAGATCAACCATCAACCTTGATTACATCTTTTTTTGGGTATGTATAGAGTTTCATTAGAAAGGCACTTGGCCAATTTAGGCACCACCAACTGCATTTAATAGCTTGATGGAATCTCTGAGTGCGTTTTCTTATTTCAGTGGATGAATCTGATCTTTTCTAGGTGTTCTGTTGTCCTTTTAAGCAGCTGGAGTGTTCGTATCCATGAAATTCCATAACTGCTAAATGCAGTTACATGCTCATGCTCTGTCCTTTCCCTCCTTGGCCGTACTATCTGTTAAATGTGGTTGTTGGGGAGAAACTACGGTTGGTATTGGTAGCTGATTTCCTTCCTCCTTAAGGTGCACGGAACAGACAAGGGACATGGATTGTATGGCGAGTGGACAGGTTGGATGAAGGAGAAATATTGGTCATCAGATTGGGAGAATAAAAGGAAAAGATGGTTTGGCGGAAGATATTGGAAGAGGTAGGAGCAGAGCTAATGTGGGCCATTGGATCTCAAGCAGACAGATCCAATGGTGATTAGACGGAGAAGGCGTGCGACAGTTATTGGGTGGGGACAGAGGTTTAAGTGATAAGTGGTTTCGATCGCACCGTCATTGGATGTTGGGCAGTAAAAGGGTGAGGGCGCACAATTCCATTCAGTGCGTGACAGGTGGCAGTGGAGGAGATAGGAAAACCACTCTCCATCCCACGTTAATGTCTCATCACTTTGTGGGCGTAGGGAGAGCGATTTCCGTTGGATCTTTGGTGGAGATGATCGGGCGGTGGGGAAACGATCGCACAAGCCACTTTATCAGGCGCGAAAAGAGTCATTAGATCGGTGGGTGGAAATAAACTGCTGAGGTTATAACGATGATTTTATGAAGGTGCACAGTCGTATGGGCGTGATTTTATGGGGTTGTGGGTTTTAGCACTCAGGCTTTAAGAGAAAGGGGTTTTTATATGCTTTTTAACAGAAAAGCACGAGAAATGGAGATGAAGGGAGGATGAGTGGGGTAAAGGAAAAGATGAGAATGACTAGTATAGGCCTCCTTTGAGCATAACCAAGGACCAAGCTTATTTCTGATCCTCCAATATCAAAGATATGTAGCAGAGCTAACACTGGCTCCTTCTGGGGATGAGATCCTCCCTCTCAGGTCTTAAGAACTGTAGATCAATGCCTTTCCTATCAAAACCAGATGAGCAAAATTTCCTAGTGTTCCATTGGGCATGGAGTCTAATTAAGATTACACTAAAACAAATAAAACAACATATTTACAACTTTAAGTCCAAAAGACCTTAAACAACACAATTTTTCAAAATCGCCCATTAACTGGGCCATCAAAAACTGTCTCTCCTTCCATACTTTGCAGCATGAAAGTATTGTTCCCTTGGATCTAGGTGATGACAAAAGGTCCTGTCCATAGAGCATCGAACTTCCCATGCTTGTCTTTCTTCTCTTTCAACGCATCCCACTTAAGAACCAAGTCTCCAACCTGAAAACTATCTGTCTTTGCCTTCTTGTCAAAGGCTTCCTTGATTCTCTTTTGACTTGCTGCAGACTTATCAACCAGCTAATCTCAGATTTGATGCACTTCTGCCAAATCACAAATCCTTTTTGCCATGTCCTCTTCCCCATTATGATCTTCTTGTAAAAACAGTGCATACTTGAGCTTAGAATCCCAATTCTTTTTGTTGTCTTCCAACAGCTTTTAAATTATCCTTATCAGGATCTTGTTGGAATATTTTGCTAGACCATTGCCTTGAGGGTAGTATGAGGTGGAATGAGCTAACTTAATGCCCATTGAGTCACACATGCCCACCAACTCTTTTACCCTGAAGGCTTCTGCATTGTCTGTGACGAACTTATATGGATAGTCAAACTTGGTGAAGATATTCTCTGTCAAGAACCTCATGACCACATGATGATCAGCCTTTTTGGTAGGGATGGCCTCAATCCATTTAGTGAAGTAATCAGTGGCTACTAAGATCAATCTATGTTGGCCACTGGAATGTGGATTGATTTCCCCTATGAAATCCAAACCCCACTGCTGAAAAGGACCACTAGCATGTATTGGTTTTAAGGGCAGGGACTTCAATTGCTATTTCCCTTCAAATATTTGGCACCTATCACAAGATTTAACAAATGAAAAGACATTAACAAATAAGGTGGGTCAATAGTACCTAGCTCTGAGGATCTTGTGGTCTATGGTTTTCTAGTAGTGATGCCATCAACACATGCTGGAATGAAACTGCTGCATAACCTCCACAGATTTCTCTTTGTCTAGACACCTCAAGAGAATTCCAAAGGGGTCCCTCCAGTAGAGTAGATCTTCACGAATGCAGTATTTGGCTGCTCCAAGCTTAAGGGTTCTAGCCTGGCTTGAACTAAGGCCTGGAGGAACTTCTAGCTTTAGCAAGAATTGAGCTATGGTAAAATACCATTCACAAGATGCTAGATTTTCTGCCAATGACTGATTTTTTCCTGGTTCAAGTGTTTCTTCTTCTATCTAACCATCCTCTAAACTCGTGCTGATCAAATTCATGTCCAACATTCTGCAATTTTCTTCGGCCATTAATCTAGCAAGGCCCTGACCTCTGACAAGCTTGGTGGGATTCAATTCTATGTTGAATTCAATAAGCTTTGCAATCCATTTAGCCCTTCTTCCATCAGCATCTGGCTACATTAGGACATATTTTATTGAAGTAGAGGGCACATATGCAATTACCTTGGAATGCAGAATGTAAATTATGAAAGCTTTTAAAGATTTTATAAGAGCATATGCTTGTTTTACAATGATATCATACCTCAGCTCAACATCCCTTAATGTTTTGTTGAAAAATGCCACTGGATGCTCTGAACTTTCCTCATCTGCTTGCAACAAAACTGATGCAAGGGTGTCATTAGAGGAAAATGAAAATATATGGAACTCCTTGCTGTAATATGGGTTGATCAAAGTAGGAGCTTCCATAATAGCTCTCTTGATGTATTCAAAATATCTTCTTGCTACATCAATCCATTTGATTTCTGACCCCTTTTTCAACATGGAGGTAATGTGTTTTACAAGTTCTACAAAATTTGGGATAAACCTCCTTACAAAATTTATCTTGCCCAGAAAGGACTAGATATCCTTCTTTGATCTCAGGACAAACAAGGTCTGTATTGCTTTTACTCTTTCTAGGTAAATATTGACACCTGCAGCAGAAACAACATGTCCTAACAACTTGCCTTCTTCTAAAGCAAACTGTGACTTTTTAGGATTGACTGAAACCCCAAACCTTCTGCACTTCAGAAACACTTTCTTCAAATGCTGCAAATGGTCCTAATGGCTGCTAGAGTACACTGTTATATCATCTAGGTAGATAAGGACAAACATATCCTTCTCTCCTACAAATGTTATATCCATATCTCTCTGAAAGGTGGCTCCAACATTCATTAGCCCAAAAGGCATCTTGGAATACATAAAAGTGCCCCAAGGTGTGGTGAATGCAGTCTTCTCTTGGTCATCTGGATGCACAACACCTGATTATACCTTGAAAATCCATCCAGGAAAGACATCACTTTGGCTCCTGAGACCTTTTCCAGCAAATGCTCCATCTTGCGTAGAGGATAATTTCCTTTCTTAGAGAATTTGTTTAAATTTCTGAAATCAACGCAAAGCCTGATTTCTCCACTTTTCTTCCTCACAACTACCAAGTTGGCTACCCACTTTGAATATCTTAGGGGGACTATGATTTTGGCAGCCAATAACTTCTTGATTTCTTTTTAAATCAGAGGGAGGAGCAAAGGATTTATGGGCCTCAGTTTCTGTTTATAAGGGATGGTGTCTTTCTCTAAATGAATTTTATGCTAGATGACATTTTTGTCATACGTTTTCAGGTCCTATTTCCAGGCAAAAACATCAGCAAATTGCTTCATTAAATTGCAGTACTCAGAATTTTGGGCAGTAGATAGACAGGTGGACAGATTTACATATCTCGGATGATCTGGACTCCCTATGTTATGCTTATATACTGCAGATTGATCTTCTTTTTGGGCAGCCTTATAAGTCACATCATTCTGGTCAAACAACTTTTATGAGGGAACTAGACCTTTAGGTATCTGATTGTTGGGTAGCTGGACAATGCTATCTTTGCCAATTTTGTTTCTGAGCTAGGGTTGGGGGTTTTCCTCGAAGGCTTCATTCTCTTGATCAATTTGCATTTCGGAGAATTCATCAATGACTTGCAGAAACCTATTTTCCTCACCATCATCCTCAAAAACTTTCCAGTGTTGGACATTATCAGGCAAGGATGATCTATATTTCATCTGAACCTCATAAACTAGTCTGGGAGGCATGGGAGGGATAAACATGCTAGCAAACATAGCAAGGGAGTTAGCAAGCTGATTCTTTACTCTAGGGATATATGAGATACAAAAACTATCAAAAGAATCTTTAAGTCCCCATACCTCATCTCTATATGCTTTTAGCCTTGGGTGCCTTGCTTGAAATGTTTTTTTCACTTGTTGAATGATGAGATTAGCATCTCCAAACACCTTTATGCTTTTGATTACTGTATCTTTAGCTGCGTTAAGGCCCAATATCAGAGCCTCATACTCTTCTATATTGTTGGTGACTTGGAAATCCAACTTAAAAGAGAGATGTTTTCTTTTTTGTTTTGGAGATATCAGCACCACCCCTGCTCATGTGGTTTCGCTTGAACATGCTTCATCAAAGAAGATTTCCCAAACCTGAGTTCCTTACTCTCCCATGGCCTGGACTATTCATTTCTTGAGCTGCAATGAGGCCTTCTGGGATTCCCTGATTTGGAGAATACGTGCTCCAAAATCAGTGTCCACATCATAAATAGGATGATTGGAAGGATTCTTATCATCATTGATGATGTATGCCAAATATGCCTCTCTATATAATCTCCTGCTTTCTCCCCCAAATACTAGGATAGTGGAATAAGATAAGTCATTTTGTAATGTCCCACCCAGTCTCTTAATCCATCCTCTGGACAGAAGCATGCCAAACTTAGGAGGCACATCTGCTACCACAATGTCCATCACCATGCTCTTCATGGGTAGTTGAGTTAGGGTAATAGCTAAATCTTTGATGAACCCCAAACATTTCACCTTTCTTGAATCAAAGGAGAATAGATCATGATAAGGTTTGATAATATCAAGGGCTAACACTTACATGATAGCTTTGGGCATCAGATTGTGGCTGGCCCCTGTGTCCAGCAGGTAATTGTGGAGGATTTTGTCATGAATGGTCAAGGAGACATAAAATGATGGAGAATTATCATCAGTAGGTTTAGTCATTGATCCAAGCACAATTGTAGGTTTGTCATCTTGCAAATTGACATAATCAGTGGAGGCTTGCGTGGCTTTCAACTCAAGAGCATCAAGGATAGGATTTCTAAAAACTTCACTCTTTGCAAGTTCTATCAGAGGCACAAATATTTTTAACTTCTGGACTTCTGATTCAAGGCTAAAAGGGGAAGGGGACTTGTCAGGACTTATTACCTCGTGATCTGGTGCTTTGAGGATGGCTGGGTCAGCTGTTGGCCTTTTTTCTTTGATGTTCTGATGCTCTTTGGGGACACAGCTCTTTGGACAAGATTCTCCTTGACATTGCTTGGTCTTGACCTCAGATTATAGCTTTTCTGTTCATCAGTATGTAGAACAACCTCTTTGTCCCACTCTTGAATGGTTTGGTCCTAGAGTAATGATTCTTCATAGGCAGCCAATGTCAAGAAGGCAACACTACCCTTATCTTCCATGCAATAGATTTCATCCTCTTCTTCAAACTGCTCCTCTACCATGACCACATTTTGGAAAGGAGCCTTAACCTTTTGTTCTTCACCGGCTTCTTTACCCCTTTGAATGATCTGCAATTGTTCATTTGCTCTTCTAAATGGATTCGGATTTCTTGGAGCAAATGTATTTGGAAGCCTTGCCTTCCCAGAACTCTGCTCAACCTTCAGCTTAGATATCTCAGCAGCCAATGACTCTATCATTTTAGTCATTTTGTCTAATTTAGGATCTAAAGATGAAGTAGAGAAAGAAGAAGCCTCACCTCTTTGCCTCCTTATATCAGCATGACTCTTGAGATTTTATGCAGCCATGATATTAGATTCTACCTCTAAGGTTGCATCTTGCATTTCAGCTAGAGTGGCACATCTTCTTTCTCTCAATAATAGACAAAAATTGGAGTCAAATGCATTGGGATAGGCGATTTTGGTAGAGGTGGGGGTAGGCTTTACTTCAGCTGGTATTTTACTATACATACGATTGAATCTTTTATTAAAATCAGACAACAATTCCCCATTTTCTCTCTTGAGGCTTCCAAACTCAGTATGGTAATACAACAGATCTTTTTTATCTCCCCAATGCTTCAAAAATACATCATCTAATGCTTCAATGTCTGCTATAGACCTAGTGGCGAGTTCTCTGAACCATTTTCTAGCCTCTCCATCAAGGCTTTGGACAAATACTCTCATCCACACACCATCCTCATTGATATCTAGGTTATCAACATAACTATAAAAAGACTCAAGGTGTTCTTCAACTGTTACTCCCTTTGTACCAATGAACTTAGGCATGTATTTCTAATATTCTCCTACAGGCATGGCATTCAAAGGAACAGGCAAGACCAGGGGTTCATACCTAGCAGCTATGATTCTTTCCATCTTTGTGGGTGCTTGTTGGCCTGCCATGACTAGGATAGATGGAAGAGTATTGGTCGTTTGAATGGTAGGGAATAGTGAAATAGATGACAGAGACAAAGGAATATGATGGACTATATGAGAGACTTTCTTTGGACTGAGATCCAAAGGGGAACTAAATGAATAAGGATCTTTATGAATCTCTAAGGGTATTTCTTCACTAACAATGTTAGGCTCTATATCTTCGAATTGTACACTCTCAGCTATAATCTTCTCTTGCAGAGATACATAAGATTGTTTAGGCTTACCTGATCCTGATGCTCCTTTCTGTGATGTTTTTCTTTGCTTAGCAATCTTCTCAGGGTCAGGCATTGGGTCAGATGGTGATTTCTGAGGATTCCTCCGAGTATGCCTCACAAACTGAGCCAGAACTATAATGTGGAGTCGCCACTAGGTTGGTCCTCCAGTAGATTCGCCAGATAGATGATTACAACCAGAAATGTGTCTAGACTTTGTCTATCATCAAAGCTAGAACTATGTCGTTCTCCTAGGGAAGCTGAGCTTCAATCTCCTCCCCCCGAAAATGGTACCAATTATGTTAGGATTCTAAGAAACTATCCTAGGTTGTAGCTCAGAGATGCCTGGTAACATATAAATTCAACTTATTATTGCAAATGGATGAATGGAAGGAATGATGCTTGTCCAAGCCAGATAACCACTTCTACTTTGCTTGACTCCAGAAATGTGTGGAAAACCCAAGACTACAAGGCTTTAGACAACCAACTACTCACATTTTAGGATTGGGTGAACATGGAGAATACTGACCACACCAGCAAATGCACAAGACCATGTGATGGCCGGCTGCAACCAGTAAAGAAGTTTGCAAATGTAATCTACTAATGCACAGATAGGATGACAACTCTTTGGCACCAGAAGAAGAGAAACATGAATAACTCATTCAATGATACATACAAGATTTTAACACAGAGATAGGATGACAGCTACTCTAATGCTAAACATCAAGAGTTCAGGAACACAACATATCAGGCACAGCTTGGAAGAGAAGATAAATGGAAAGTGAGCAATTAACAACAAAAGAAGCTTCTATTAGCTAAAAATGAAGACGAGATGTTGCAAATGTCAAAATAGTTACAGTCTCTAGAAGTTGAACCTTACATCAAAACATCAACCATCAACCTTGATTACATCTTGTTTATGGGTATGTATAAAGTTTCATTACAAAGGCCCTTGGCCAATTTAGGTATGGAGGGGTCATAATTGACTACCAACTGAATTTAATAGCTTGATGGAGTCTCTGAGTGCGTTTTCTTGTTTCAGTGGATGAATATGATCTTTTCCAGGTGTTCTGTTGTCCTTTTAAGAAGCTGGTGTTCATATCCATGAACTTCCATAACTCCTAAATGCAGTTACATGCTCATGCTCGGTCCTTTCCCTCCTCGGCCATACTGTCTATTAAATGTGGTTGATGGGGAGCAACTGTGGCTGGTACTAGTATCTGATTGCCTTTATCCTTTAGGTGCATGGAACGATCAAGGGGCCTGGACTGTATGGCGAGTTGATGGGTTGGATGAAGGAGAAAGATTGGTCGTCGGATCGGGAGAACAAACGGAGGAGATGGTTTGGCGGAAGATATCAGAAGAGGTAGGAGTGGAGTGAACGTGGGTCGTTGGATCTCAAGTGGATAGATCCAATGGTGATCGGACGAAGAAGGCACGTGATGGTTATCAAGCAAGGAAGAAGGTTTAAGTGCTAAGCGGTTTCGATTGCACTGTTGTTGAACATTAGGCAGTAAAAGGGCGAGGGCATGTGATTCCATTTGGCGCGTGATGCGTGGTGACGGAGGAGAGAGGAAAACCACTCTCCATCACGCGTTAATGTCTCATCACTTTTTGGGCACGGGGAGAGTGATTTCCGTTGGATCTTTGGTGGAGATGATCGGGAGATGGGGAAACGATCGCGTAATACACTTTATCGAGTGCAGCGGGAGCCGTTAGATCGGTAGGCAGAAATCAATGGCTAAGGTTACAGCGATGAGTTTATGAAGGCGCACAGTCGTATGGGCGCAGTTTTATGGGGTCGTGGGTTTTAGCGCTCAAGGCTTAAGAGAAAGGGGTTTTTATATGGTTTTTAACAAAAAAGCATGGGAAATGGAGATGAAGGGAGGATGAGTGGGGTAAAGGAAAAGGTGAGGATGACCAGTATAGGCCTCCTTTGAGCATAACCAAGGACCAAGCTTATTTCTGATCCTCCAATATCAAAGATATGTAGTAGAGCTAACAATACCTGTCACCATTAAGGATGTTCCATGTGGAGTGATGATGTCAGTATGGCATAACTCAAAGGTCAGCATATCAAAGGATGAAGACCTCATAACTTCAGTGAAAATGGTTTTTGGAAAAGTTTCGTCAGAAGGGGATTCCGATATTAGGTTGGAACTTGGTCATGAGAATCCAAAGAACTAAGGGTTCAAAGAAGTTAACAAAGGAAGAATGGCCCTCGGTAGGAACAAAAGGCCTTAGTTCTTAGAAGCTAAGTTGTTGGTTATAGCTCCTAGTCCCATGGAAGAAAAATAGGAAAGTGCCAAGCAAAAGAACTTGGAACCTCATGACCTCGTAACATCAATTGAATGAAAGTTATGAGATATGGTGGCCTTGATATTACATCGCCCAAGGGCTATACTCATGGTCATAAGTCTTGGTCATATGATGTACAAATTCCAGAGGAGCTACGTGCCAAGAGGCTAAGGGTATTAGAACTAAGTGATATTGTAAAATCCCCCTTGTATGAGTTATGATATGTTGTGGCTCTGATATACCGGTACAAAGGTGTATGGTATATGGATGAGTCGGTAGCAAGGACCATGATCATGCATAGGGGTTGGTCTCAGGATTAACGACAAATGTCAAAGATTGTTGGGTCAAGGCAACAAGGACCACAATTTTCAGAAAAGAGTGTTGGGTCTACCTTGAGATGAGATAAACCATCTCTGTGCTCTGATGCACACCTTAGGGAGTTAAAAAGATGTATGGGTTGGTAGCCAAAGAACAAATGCAAATCGACAGAGTTAGTTTATGGAGTGAGATGCATCTACAGAAAGTGTTGAGACAAGATAATGAGGATAACAATCCACAAAGAAGCCATCCCAAAGTACAACCAAGCTGTATGAAACTATGAATAAGCATGGATAGCATCATTGATAGGAGATTCATTCAGAAAGAGGATTGTGCCTAATTGGAGTGTGCAGGTGGACTGAGAATTAATTCTCAGTATGGAGAAAATAGTCAAGTGGTCATTCACTTATTTAATGTTGTGCCAACACCAAGTCAGACGCAACAACATAATGGAAAATACATCCCAAGGTACACTCGTGTTGTGTGAATATAGCACAGGAGTAGCATCATCGAATAGTGGGTAGTAGAGGAACAAAACCTAGGAGCTCAGATGAGCAAGAGTGGGGGAAATCAACAGGGTCGCTAGAGAGTGAAGTGAAAATATTTGTGTATGTAGATGCACTACTGTGTGAGGCTAAGTGAGCATGTTCTATAGAGAAAGGTTGAGAGTTCCTATGTAGAGTTAAGACACCCCGAGAGAAGTTGAGTTGCTGTGAGAAATGTTGAAGGTGCCTGTGCTCTGTGAAGAAGGCCGAGTGAGCCAGTGCTATGGTGTGTAGAGTTGAGAAGGCCTGATGAATAAAAGAGGCCTAGAGATGATTGTATGCAGTCAAAGAGTGGAGTGCAGGAAGGACTACATGGCTAGTGTGTGCTAGTGACTACTATTGAGCATACCAATGAGCTATTGTAGAATGAGTAGAGTGAGTTGAGATGTGAAGAAGATCAGAACTAATATCAAATAGAGTGGTTGGCAATTATAGAGAGCATTGATTTCTTTGTTGAGTGTGGGTTAGAGCCTGCATACAGGAAGTTGGTTCTTCCATCTCTAGTGGGTACTTGAGAAGGCTTGGGGGTTGGTGCTTCCTGCAAGTTGGTGCTTGCATGAATCCAAGGAGATGCAAGTTGGTGCTTGCAACAAATCTGTGAGGTTGGTGCTTCACATGGTGATTTTGGTAAGTTGTACAGGTGTCTACAAAAGGAGGGAGTTGGTGCTTCCTACTAGTGGGTGCTAGCAAACAATCAAAGGGTGTTGGTGCTTCTTGTGGGTGGTGGTTCACAAAATAGATTGATGTAATATAGTAGGTGCTCTTATTTTACATCAATAGCAAAAAGAAGCTTTGGTGGTTTTTTCCCAAAAGGGTTTCCACGTAAAACCTTGTGTCTCATATGTATGATTCTCATGGTGTGTGTTCTTATATGTTGATTTCATATTTCTACCATATTATATGTTGTTGTTGATTATACGGTTGGTTCCCAAGTTTGAATAAGAAAGGTAAATTGGCACAAAGAATTGAAATTTAGCCTTAATATTGATTCACCCCCCTCTCAATATTAACGTTGTTTCCAACACATGATAAGGGAAAGAACCTTGTTGACTGGCTAAGGGACAAGAAATACTGTGAAAAAAAATTAATAGGGCCTAAAGAGAATCTTGATGCCCTTCCATGATAGGGTTCCTATATGCAGTTGGCTTTGTTTTGGGCATAATAAAAATTAAATAGTAATTACAAAACTATAGAACTATTGTAAACATAATATATAAACTGTAATGATACATAGTCTGAATGTATAGAAAAACAAGAATGTCGTGAACATTCAAATTGCCATGAAAATTGCATGTTTGCACACTATCTTTTAAGGGCATACAAGACCTAACTAGGAGTACAATGACATGAAATATAATTTAAATATGATAAGAATTACACGATTATGTCTTTCCAAAAATGAAAAAAGAAATATTTATTATCCGAACTTACAGACTTCTGCCTCAAATAATAAATTAGTAAAATTTATTATTGGCATGCATATTATTGACATGCATAGTAAAATTTACAAGAGAATAAACGATGTTTCTATTATGGAAATGTAATAAGTTGGGTTTACATTCTCAGCCAGATGGATATTGGCCATACATCAAAATACAAAGGAAGGAAATATGGAAATTAATAGAAGGGGTAAACCCTCATTGTAAAAATTATAATTATCATAAAAAGTTTGTCTATAGAAACTGGGCATTTTCTCTAGATAATTTTAATAAAAAAATTCTAGAAAGGGACATAACCAAAGAAGGTAGATTCTAGCCAGTTAAGGTTTCTATGTAAAAATCCTAATCTTAAGAAATTCTCATGCAATTTGGACGAGTTGAAACCTTTTAATGGCACTGATAACCTATAAAAGATAAAAGAGAATGAGAACCTATAATAGCCATGGAGAAAGGAAGATAAATTTTGAATAGTTAAATCCAGAGAATTTTAGACTAAAAATCCCAATGCAGCTCAAACTAACTTGCAAATAAATACGAAGAGTAAGCTTGGTTAAACCGTTGATTCTCTTAAGAAATTAGTATCAAGAAATGTGAAAAAAAAGATTGGCCATAGAAACTTAAATTTTTACCTTTGGAAAAGGGAAGTGAAGTAACTACACTAAGACCCTTTTGAAAGAGGACAAGTGAGGGTTCAAAATTAATACTAGATTATGAATAATTTTACTTTATGAAAGCCATGGAAATTAAGAGTCATTGTTATAAACCCTACAGAATATAGACATCGTAACCAAAAACCCACATGAAAATCCATGGTTTGACCTATGAATTCAAATACCTCGATTAGTAGATAAATAAAGAAAACTAGCCATAGAAAATACCCAAAACCTTAGGAATAGTTGGAATAGTTGCATAGGATTTTATATGTAGAAAAGAAGTTAAAATGGACAAGGGTAAAGGTCGAATTCAGACTTGGTTGTGAAACCCTGCCTCAACTTGTAAGTGAATTACACCTCCATCGACATGTGGATCAATACTAGCAAATTTTCTTGTCCAAATCTCCAAAAATTCAAGGAAAATACATATTTATCTAGTCTAATTCTCACTATTGTAGAGCCTATTCCCAAACTGGTGCAAGTGCAAATGAGGCTAAAGTGGTAGAGGGTCTACGAGTATGTAGTTACTCTAGCTAAGCTAGAGTCATAATCACAATATATAAAACCCTAATCAATCCTTGACATCAAGATTACACATGTCAAAGGGATGACCAGGTTGTAGACCATACGGTCAAGTGTAACTTTCCACATGGGCCAAAGGTCGAGAGGCCTTCAGGAAGTCACAAGATAGCCACAAGATCCCTCCAGAATTCTAGAACCTTTTTATGAGCCTAGGTATTGCAACAATAATGCTGCAACTCCTAGGGCTAGTAGCTTTACTTATCAATCCCAAGTTTGTATAAACTTGGAGGAGACAGTGCTATATGCACAAGTAGAAGTGAAGGTCTTTCCTATTGTCATTGTTTGTCTGGAAAGAGACCCCAGGGGTTCCAAGCCAAACTTCTATAGAGTCAAAATAAGCTTAATTCTTTGATGGAAGGGGATGAAAATTATTCCAAGAGAGAGCTACTCTACTACAGTAATGAAGAAAAAAAAATGAAATGATAAAATTACACGATCCTAACTAACCAATTAAACAACTATGCTAAGAAGAATTTCTAAATCAACACTAACCTAATGCTACTTACCTAAGCTGCAGAAGTAAAGAGCATCAAAATTAGACTAAGGTGTAACAAAGAAACTTAGGCTAAATCGGTTTTCAAACCAAAAAAGCAATCGAAGGTCGAAATCAGTGAAAGGAGGATGTGAGGGAGCAATAGTGCATAAGAACCGTTGGATCAATCGGGTGAAAGGCAAATGAACGATGGAGATTGGATCACAGGAGGTTACATAGATAGATGGGCGAACAAGGTTAATTAGTAGGATGACTGGTGGAGATCATATCGCGTAGGTTAAGTCAAGGGATGGACGAACAAGGCTAACAAAAGAGATGAATGGCCGATATATTATCATGCTGGTGAGGTCAACAGAAGGATGGACATGATTAATCAG
This sequence comes from Pinus taeda, assembly GCA_000404065.3. Taxonomy (NCBI): domain Eukaryota; kingdom Viridiplantae; phylum Streptophyta; class Pinopsida; order Pinales; family Pinaceae; genus Pinus; species Pinus taeda. Next base: position 77,054 of record APFE030511573.1, read on the forward strand.
AAGATCGATGGTGGAGATTATATTGCGGGCAAAAGAAACGTGTGGAAATGACAGAGCAGGTTTAGAGGGCAATAAGCTGTTTATTGCACGACCTCAAAGCTATAAGTGGTTTTCTAAATTTTTCGTGATTAGCTTAACTGGGTGACACGTAGCATGAAGAAACCACTCTCATCACATGCCCTCGGGTGGATAACGATCACATAGAAATCCACGTGATATCACGCGATAATTGTTGGATCAGGCGGGGGTTATCAACGGTGGAGATCAGCCAAGCTAGCTGGTGATCGGGTGAAGCGACAATTGTCGGGTTAGGTGAGGCAGATCGATGGTGGGGACTTAAAGTTGATAAAGTGAGTGGTGGAATCCACATGAGGTAGCAGTTGGAGAAAATAGTGAATCAGACAGTGATTGTGAAGGCTTGTTGGTGATCGGACGACGATGAAGCGATGGATGAGGAACGTGCTGGAGGTGGTTTCAAATGAAAATGACAGAGAGAACCAATGACGGTGAACCAGTAACTACGTTAAAAAATGAACTCCATAGCCCATGAGAGAACCAGAGATTGTGTTTTTGGGGTTGCTGGAGGGTCCCTTCCTCAAGTCATGGTCTTAGAGGGAGGAGATGAGGCCGAGACACCTACGCACAACCTGATAGTGATCTTTTTCCTTTAACTAACCTATGAACTAGAAGAAGGCATAAATGAAAGTAAACTGAAGCACAACATAGATGAAAAAAACCATAAATCTACTTCAACAAATAACCAATGAAAAAAACCATGAATCTATTTAAGCAAATGAACAAGTAAACCAGAAAATTTAAGTAGGTAAACAGAACAAGGAAACTACTTAAACAAATAAAAAAAACAAAACTCTATGCTAGCATAAATGTACAATAAAGAGGAGTTGTGGCTGCTTGGGTCAGGCCCTAACCCAAGAGCTCCAACCCTTGAAGTTAACTCAGAGCTGGCTTAAACATAACTCATTCTTATTGTAAAAACCATGGATTACAGAGAAAATTGTCACAAGCCTTTGCAACTTAGAAATAAAACAGAGTTTTTATAAATGAAGTCAGAATCCTAATGAGCTCCTAAGCCTCTCTATTTATACATATAAAGTCTCTAACAACTTCTTTCCCATTAGGGAAGCTTTGTTCCCAACTTAAGATAAACTGCTTTCTGTCCTTTTCATATGCTCGACTATCTTCTAGTCTTCAAAGTGATGCTTATGTGCACTCTAAGACAATGGTGGAATATCTGAATGGAGGGGCAGTAAATGAGGAGGATTTACCTCCTATAGTTACTCTCCCTTGTCCCATTCTAGTTTTACCCAAGGTCTTTGCCATAGTTTCTTGCATTTATCCTTTTATCCTTTATCTTTGCCATAATTCCTTGCATTCATCCCTTATTTCTGCATTACATGCACATTAGACCACAAAACCAAATATACAACTCTAACTCATTTCATAAACAAAATATAATCAAAAGTATGCAATAAGTTGTGAGAATAGTTGGTTTGACTAAGCTAGGAGGTGAATTAAGTCCAATTAAGACCCATATAATTACTCAATAATGAGGCTCATCATCACCCCCCTACTGAAAGTGTTGCTCATCCTCTGAGCAACTTAGTCAATGTCCATGTCCTTCATGCCTCTAGTAGCCTCTCTTCCATCCCATTCTTCTATTGTGGTTTATTATTCTTCTTTATTGAATCCTGCTTTCCTTTCTACTTCTTCCCACTACCTTTTTTCTTCTTCTTTCGTTCTCCCTTCTAGCATCCCTAGGAGTAGTAGTGGATTGAGTTTTAGGCCTATCCAATTGACCTTCAACCTTTGCATTTATTTCTTATACATAGGTGTTCTGTTGAGTGCATCTCTCAACCTTTTAGGGGAGTGATATTCTCTAATCTTCAAGTTGTGTGGCAGTGTGTTCCATCTCCTTTAGCAAGCATGTATATCATCATCTCTTAGCAGCCTAAAAATATCCTTAAAATGTGAAATTGCTTGCTCTTGGGCAGTAAGATATCTAAGTGTTAGCAGAAGATTATTTGCAATTAGATTATGGGTGCTGATTAGGGCCATGGGACTTGATTGTTTAGTTCTGATGAAAATATGTTCATTTTTCTCTCTAGCCAATAGTCTTTTTGTCTCTGCAGCCCTTGACTTCTCATTGTTCATCCATGATGCCAAAACCATTAATTGTAGATCTCCTAGCCCTACATTAGGATCCCAAGTATTCATATTTGTGAGGACCATGTTATGCAAGTAGAACTCAGCCATTTTGGCCCCATCCTTTAGTGCACTTTGATCACAAAGGTCAATAAATAGTCTACAGTCCTGAAACAGCATGGTGCTCCTTTCTGCTAGTGTTTTAATATGAAATTGCAGCCATTGTTCTCTGAGGAAAAAAACATAGGATTTAGCTTGTATCTACACTGGATGGCCTCCAAGGAGAGGTTGGCCATACATGCTAGCTAGTTTTCCTTTTCCTGCAGTTGTCCTCTATGTTTTTCTTATCTTCTTCCTTTTTCTGTTCTTTCTCATCTCCATTAGTTTCTTCTTTTGTTTTAGCATCATCCTCCTTGTGTTTCAGCATGTTCCTCTGTATTAGCTTCTTCTTTATTCATCTCCTCCCATCTAGCTCTGCATATTCTTCTTGTTTTGCCTCCTCCTCACTGAAAGAAGGAATAACATCATAGATTAGGCTTTTGATGTCATCCTTTGCTGGTAAGTATCTGAAGACTAACCATTTTATAGAGATCCTGAGGTTTTGGAGGGATTTCTTAATGAGGATCCTGATCAACCCATGGTGAACTAACTGTTGGCAATTTCCTTCATTTACTTTGCTGTTGGAGTCTATGACTGATTGCATCAAGAAATAAGGTATGCTGAGTCTTTGGTAAACTAGTGTTTCTACCCCAAATCTTAGTTCTTCAATCATTCTCAAATGGTTACCATAACAATACTGTATCTATGTACTCTTGCATTCTCTTTTGCCTTATTAAAGAATTTCGTTTTTGCCACCTTTTCACTTGTAAACCAACTACCTCTTAACCTTTACAAATTTTGATCAAATGATGCATATGAGTGAGCGAGTGGGATACTTACCTGTGGTCTTGATGCCATGCTGCAGTTGTCAAAGATCAAAGCTGTTGTTGATGGTTAGTCTTCTTCCTCCTCTGCTACCTGTTGATGGTTTATTAGCTTTTGCAGGTGTCTGTGACTGAAGATTTGATGATGTCGCTACTGTTGTGGAGCTCTTGGATTACCACTTGGAAATGTTTGGTGTCTCGCTTAGAATTTCTTGATCATGTTTCTCGCTAGTGCTATGAGGATGTTGTAATGAATGGACAAAGGGAGTAGGAGTGTATGTTGATGCAGGGATGGTGGTAATGGTTGAGGTGATTTTGTTAGAAAACACCATCTTCACTTGAATTGAAGCAATGAAGTGAAAAACAATAGAATTGATGGAGGGATGCATGGTAAGGAGTGGAGGAGATGAATATTTGTGAGGTAGGGTTCCCTCTGGATCTTCTCTTTTCTCCTTGCTTGTCTTTTTCACCCACTTGTAAATAATAATTATGTTTTTTTTTCTTGTTTTTCTTTTATTTGATATATATATATATATTATATATATATATAAAGAAACAACAAGGCTCCCTCAGAGAGGTTTACACCCTAGATATCTTCCCTGGGAACCTCAAGGAATGTTTTCACCCAGGGATCTTATTACTGTTTTTCATTTTTCTCATCCTTGGGCTACCTTACGAGGTTTTCAACCCAAAGATGGGACTCAGGCGCCTAATGGAGGTTTTCACCTGAATCCTTATTCTTTTGTGTTTTCCTTTTTCAATTACCTGATGAGGGGGGAGCTAGAACTTGTTCTACCATCATCACTGTCTTATTGATACTGTCAATGAACTCTTGTTTTGATAAAGGCCTCTTGTACATTTTCAATCTATGTCCATTAACTAGCAATGAAATGGCTTCTTCATCAATAGTTATGATTTGCACTGAACCATTGTCATGTTATCTTTCCACCAAATAAGGCCTGAGCCATCTTGTCCTTAGCTTTCCCTTCAAGTATTTAAACCTGGAATCATATAACAATGCCCAAAATCCTTCTTGAAATTGCTTCTCCTTGATGTGCTTGTCATGCCAGATCTTCCTCTAAAGCTGAACTATCTATGTATGTAGGAGGGCCTCTATTCTGAATTCATCCAAGCCATTCAAATGTAACAACCATTCTTTCTGTGCATGACTAAGATCTAAATCTAGTTGGGCTGCCATCCTTAATCTGTTATATTCAAATTCAACGGACAACACAACATTTTTACCATAAACCAGCTCATAGGGTGTAAATCCAGTGGTGGTCTTCCATGTTGTATTATAGGCCCATGCGGCCTCAACTAGTCTCTCTGCCCAATCCTTCGTGCTACTACTCACCACCTTGGTTAAGATGTTCTCCAGTGCCCTATTGATCACCTCCACCTGCCCATTAACATGTGGATGATAAGGAGTGGAGGTCCTATGCTTGATTTTCTGATGGCTGAGCAATTCTTCAATCATGTTGGAGGTAAATTGGCTGCCTTGGTCTATGACTAGCTCTCTTAGGTACTGAAATTTGTAGAATATATTCTCCCTTAGGAACTCAGCCACCTTCTCTTTTGTTGCTACCTTAATTGCCTTGGTTTCAGCCCACTTAGTCAAATAACCAATGCACACAATGATATGTTGTTTTTTCTTTGAAGGAGTGTTGATAGGCCCAATGAAGTCCATGCCCCACTTATCAAATGGCTATAAATTCACTTGAGGTTATAGGGGCCTTTCATCTCTTGGAGTAGGCTTTCCCATCCTTTGGCACCGATCACACTGACTAATATACTTTTTGACATCTTGATGAAGAGTAGGCTAATAATAGCCTGCTTGCAATACTTTGAATGTTGTCCTCTTTGCTGAAAAGTGACCTCCACAAGACCCATCATGACAATTCAGAAGGATGTCAAAGACTTCATATTCCCTTACACATCTTCTTAAGATTTTATCTGGGCCAAGTTTGAATAGATTACCCCTAATCCAGGTGAAGGGGGTGCTCTTTTTGAAGATATTTCTCTTTTCTTTGGAGGGAAATTTTGGTGGGAACCATGCTGATACCAGATAGTTTGCCATATCAACAAACCATGGGGAGAGAACTGAAATAGAAAATAAATGCTCATATTGTAACTGGTCATCCACCATTCCTTCTTCACCTATAGGTAGATTCATTCTAGATAGAAATTCAGTAACAACATTTTCCTTTCCAAGCTTATCAACAATAGTTAGATCAAACTCCTGTAATAGAAGAAACCATATTATGATTCTAGCATTCACATCTGGTTCAGTCATTAAATATTTGATTGTAGCATGATCGGTATGCACAAATGTTTGATAGCCTGTAATGTGATGACTAAATTTGTTTAATGAATGCACAACAGCCAGGAGTTCCTTTTCAGTCACAATATAGTTTAGCTCGGCCTTTGAGAAGTTCTTATTGATAAAATAGATGGCATAGGGAAATTTCTCTTCTTCCTAACCTAAGGCTGCTCCTATGGCTTTTTGTGAGGCATCAACATGAATATGAAAAGGGAGGGCCTAGTTTAGGTCTCTAAGGATTGGTGCAGTAATTAACTTACCCTTTAGAATGTCTAAGTTGACAACTCTTTGACCATATAAACTCAGAATCTTTGGCCAAAAATCCAAACAAAGGAGAGGCCAACTTGCTGAAGTCCTTTATGAACTTTCGGTAGTATCTAGCCAATCCTAAGAAACTTTTGACATCTCTTTGCTTTTGTGTTATGTAACCAACTCAAGAAAAAGATATAAAAGATAGATCAACGCCTTAGAATTCAGCCTCTTCGAGGGGGCAACCTCCTTTACATTACATAAATGAATAATTCTTGGATGATTCAAATGACAAAACCTCCTTTCTATATTAGGAGTTTAA